>JAVTVY010025234.1:0-10911 GCA_036873755.1 Hanleya hanleyi
GTGTGAACTTTCATTTTCAAACAAATTCTCAATCCAGACCATTCACTTCCAGTTAAGTTTTGAATTGTCAGTAATAAACTTCAAGCAGTCAGTTTTAAGTATTAAGTCCCTCGTATAGACTGATACATCACCTGTCATTCAAAACGTAGAATTTCTTGATGATGAAAGCATCCGGAGCATCGGCTGTATCCCGGCAACTGGAAAGCACTCTCTGTACTGATTTCTTTTCTTGTAAAAGTCTCGTGAGAAAGTCTTTCGGGAACCCTTCGTAACCTCGCAACTAAGCAGTTTCGAAGGGCCCCCGAGCTAGATATTACAGTCATGTGAATTTCCATAAAATGGCGGGTTGTTTAGCTCCGTGTCGATCTGCGGTTTTGTCCACCAACACGTGTAAATAAATATTGAACAGTACCGTAAGTTACGCAATTCATATTCAGTTTTAATTAGCTCAAATTGAGTTTTTCGTCTCGGTTAAAATTCAGTTTCTTGAAATTATTGGTCAAAATTGGTCACAAATTCAGTTTTAATTATTTTTTTCCCCCACAAATTGAGTTTCTCAATTTTTTTTAGGACCGATAACCAGCCCTAAAAGGCGACTTCTATGAATCCCTGGGCCAGCTCAGAATGTTTTCCTGCTGACGATTTTGTTTCATTTCCATTTTCCCAATCTGAGGGACATCAGATTAACAATCTTTTATTCGATCAATTCACATCACAGAATGAATATTCTAGATGTAATTCCTGATTTTATTCCTCATGTTTTTTCACCGCTGATTGTTCAGTAGACCACTTAATTTCACTAGATGGCGCTGTATGTACATTAGCATGTACATGTACTGTATGTACATAGAGCTGCCAATCACTGCTTGTAATGTGAATTGGCCAGATTAGGGACATAGGGTTGTTATGTTAATTATCGTGTTGTAATAATCGTAGATGATGGGTCATTTCATGTGATCAAAGACGGCAGGAGATACTTTCTCATGTTGAAGTTGAAGAACATGTTGATGGTGAAGAAATGAATTTTCTCTTTCAGAAAACAGCTTTTGGTTGGTGCAGCCATAGGAACACATGAAGATGACAAGAAACGACTGGAACTTCTGTATAACGCTGGGGTGGATTTTGTTATCTTGGTAAAGTTACATAATGGTTAACTATCCTGAATAATTGATAAAATATTAATGATGGAGGGGGGGGGGGACACTGCCTTTCACCATCTTTATAATATGAACAGATATAAGCAGGTCAAGTTAAACAACTTCCACAGGATGCAGTACTACCACACAGCTCTTCTGTATTTGACAGCTTGTACATTCCGTGTTGACTGTCACATCCACATTTTCACAACTTTTCCAACTGTTGTACATGTATGTCACTCTCTTGTTGGTTTCAATCTGATTCGGATGTCTGGATTGATTCATCTCAAAGTCTCAGGCTATCATACAGTGCTTGCATGATATCAGAAGTTCATGAATATTAGGAGTGTGTAACATTAGATTAGACTAGCCCAATCTAGGTAAAGCAAGATGGTAAATCAGGGGAATACCATCTAGACGTAATGCTATGAAAACTTTGTGCGAAATGTTCTCCGATATTCTACGAGATTTCATGATAAGCCAATCACAACAACCCCCTAACAAAGCTAGACTTTTCGGCAGGAGGAAACTCTTTGATCTTTACAGTTTACCACACACACTGTCTGGAAATGATGCCATATTTGGACACTGTTTTCCGATAATGTTTAACTACTGTGGGTGTGATTTTGGAATTGTTTCACCAAGCTAGCCACCTGATTGGCTAACAAATGTAGTTTAAAATTCGCATGGGATTTATTTAGCGCTGAAGTCTTGAAGTTTGTGATATTATATCTGAGTTAACGAAGATTGAGACTACATGTAGCTAGACGGTACTGACACTTGTCAAACCACCTACACCACTAGACTCGCTTGTACAGTCTTTACACATGAAAGACAGATACAGATTTAGCATGCTGGCATGACCATGGGTTACACTAATTCTGTACAATTTTTGGGCTTGGTATTTGAATTCTGTTTGAAATCTGCTTGAATACGACTCATAATAAATAATGCACTGTCTAGTACATCACATCCTGTTAAAAACAGGGCGGCGGTCGCCCATGCATTCCAGCTAGTCTGAGCTAAGAATACAGACTTCTAGTACTGTATTTATGAACTTCTGATTATATACAATAGATTTGCTATTCAGGCTTTAAAATTGTTGGATAATTAATGTCATTCCTGACTGATTACATGTAACATGATCATCTTTTTTCAGGATTCTTCACAAGGGAATTCTGTGTTCCAGATAGATTTGATTCGATACATGAGACAAAAATATCCAGAACTGCAAATTGTGGGGGGAAATGGTAAGTTGTCGGAAAACTTAAAAACTGTAAATCACAGTCTAGATAAAATACTGTCTTGATAAATACATCTACATGACCTAAAGGTACATGTATGTATTCTCTCTATCATCATGTAAGTTTTCTGACTACACTGATATCCGAGTCTTGATTATCATTGAACCCATCCAGACCTCCGTTATATTTACCACCAACACATAAGTAAGGGAAGTAACTCTGATATATTTGTGGGAAATGCTGTATATTTTGATTTCTACAGACGCATGTACATGTACTTGACCAGTGCACAAAAAACTGCCTACAATTGTGAACACAATTCTTTGTTCTTAGTTCATACTAGTAAATTATGAATGTTTTGTTGCCTTTCATTTTTCTCAGTGGTGACAGCGGCCCAGGCTAAGAATCTCATAGATGCAGGAGCAGATGCCTTACGGGTCGGTATGGGGTCAGGCTCTATCTGTATAACACAAGAAGGTAATCTATCATTTCATCATCTTCAGACATCAAGTCAAATACTACATGTTACTTTAGCTTGATTTATTGTTGCTGGAGCTCTTCACAATATACATGTAGATCTGTGCCATCAAGACTCTCTATAATACATTGGGTATGCCCTGTCTAACTACATGAGAATCTACTTATGCTGTTTCTAGTTCAGTAGGTTTTAACACTACGATTTGAGTGCAATTTTAAGGCCTGAATTCTCAGCACATTCCACAGTTCATGTTGTGGTCATTGTAACCTCCGAATCTGTCCATATTTTCTGGAATTTTCCACAAGTGGTGTATATGAATGTTTTTCAGTAATGGCGGTGGGCAGACCTCAGGGTACAGCTGTGTATAAGGTAGCAGAGTATGCTCGGAGATTTGGTGTTCCTGTGATAGCGGATGGTGGGATCTCTTCTGTAGGTCACACGATCAAGGCCTTAGCACTTGGAGCATCCACTGGTAGGTGTACACAGTTGACATGATTGATCAAATTTTAAATGATTCCATAGCTGGAAATGTATGAGATCTGATAAAATAATGTCATGTTCATTAGCCCTACTGTAAGTATGTTTTTGCAATACTTGTTGCTTCTCCATTTGGTGCTCAGCATTGAGCGGATAGATCAATGAGCAATTGCCGAGGTAAATGCCGTGGCATAATCAGTTCCCTCATCAACATTTAACATGGTGTTCGATATGAATTATTTCAATATGACATTATTTTTGTCGAAGCGAGTTTTCCGAATTGAGGGGGCTGGTATTGAAACCACTATCTCGCTTGTAGGCACATCATCATAATACTGAATTTTTTTTCAAACCTACATTAAATCCCATTGACTGACTCACTCGCGTGTTTCTTGTGTTAACAGTGATGATGGGTTCATTACTGGCGGGGACCACTGAAGCGCCTGGTGAATACTTTTTCGCTGACGGTGTAAGATTGAAAAAATACAGGGGAATGGGATCGCTAGATGCTATGGAGAAGCACAGAGGCAGCCAAACAAGATATTTCACGTAAGAAAGGACTTAATTCTTGGTTTTCGGAAAGTTAACATGAATTCATCTTCTGTGATTCTGGTGAAATTTTATGGGAAAACTAAAAGTATTTTCCCCCCAACCCCAGATTTTTTTTCTTCTTAAGCATCAGAATATGGGAAGGTATCCTAATCGTTCATCTTCATACAGTTGTCGTAATATCTACATTGATCCAAGCTAAAGACTGTCTGCATATCTATAGTACAGCCAAGGAGTTCAAACTATATATGACTGGTCTTATCTTTTCATGATGTCAGCAACATGTTGACCTAATGTTGGTCCAGTCTTCACCTGATTGTGTGGAATGAGAAAGGTTAAGAATGTTCGATTCATTTGGAATAATGATCTTAAAATGTATCTTGTTGAATTGGTGGTAAACAAGCATTTTAACTGATCGATGAACAAAATCAAAACTAGGGTCAACATCGTGTCGACATCATGTGGTTGATTAATATTATTTACTTACATTGGTATACTGTATAATGTATTTGGTATGTATACATGTTTGCATGCACAATTGTTAGAGCATTTCCACAAAGTGGATGCTCTTATGTTTTCATGAGAAAAGGCTCCGCCGGATCCGCCGCCGCCGCCGCGACTTTAAACGTGATTATCTCTGAAACCGTTAAATATTTTCGGGTCAGACTTTGTGTGCTATCTCCTTAGACCTGGGGAAATTTGTCTGGTTGTGTTTTGATAGCCGCTGCTTACCACTAGGTAGCGTTGTAGTCAGAGCATAGGTGAACCTTTCTGTGACGATTTCGTCTGAACAGCTTGTCCGATTTCCTTGAAATTTCATTACAATGGTCTTGAAGGATAGGCAATGTGCTGAAAAGGTTTTGGTGTAGCTGGCATTAACTTTTAAGGCAAGTTTTTTGCATCTCAAAGAAAAAAGTTTTTCGTGAAATAAAAATTTACCAATTCGCTTGGAGAAATATTTAAAAACTGTTCTATTCTAGGTTGCCAAGCATGAATAAATGATTGCTGACATGATAATTCCCTTTCGGTGTGAACCAAATTCACATTCAAATGAAAAATCTCAATTATCTGAATTGACATCAAAACCTTCTTAACCATTATCGTGATTAATTTTTTTCTCATTGAACTCTTATGTGCCTCCTCCCTAGGGCTTCAGATTTCACCTGCTTGATTTTCGTGGTATTTGGTCATCACTGGGTGGCACTATAGACTTGAATTCAGGTAAACATGTGCAACATGATATCTTCTAAACAAGTTGTTTGATTTCCATGAAATTTGGGTATTATGATCTTGCAAGACAGGCAAACGACTGACAAGATTCTGGTGGTGTTGGCGAAATCATGGAGGCACGTTTTTGCATTGCAAAATAAGATTTTTGTCCCCCGCCACGTAAGTGGGAGGGGGACTTCGAAATGCTACCCGTCCGTCCGTCCGTCCTTCCGTCCCAACCATGTTGTGAACGCGATATCTCGAGAACAATTCAACTCATCAACTTCAAACTTGGGGGGTGACTTGACATCAGTGAGAAGATGGCTGGGATTGTTTTTCACCAAACTGCGTTATCCAAGATGGCCGCCATCGGCCATCTTAGATTCCAACCATCCCAAAAATGTTGTGAACGCGATATCTCGAGAACAGTTCAACCGATTGACTTCAAACTTGTGGGGTGACTTGACATCAGTGAGAAGATGGCTGGGATTGTTTTTCACCAAACTGCGTTATCCAAGATGGACGCCGTCGGCCATCTCAGATTCCAACCATCCCAAAAATGTTGTGAACGCGATATCTCAAGAACAGTTCAACCGATTGACTTCGAACTTGGGGGGTGACTTGACATCAGTGAGAAGATGGCTGGGATTGTTTTTCACCAAACTGCGTTAACCAAGATGGCCGCCGTCAGCCATCTTAGATTCCATCCATCTCCAAAATGTTATGAACACGATATCTCGAGAACAATTCAACCGATCGACTTCAAATCTGGGGAGTGACTTCACATCAATAAGAAGATGACTGGAATTGTTTTTCACCAAACTGCGTTAACCAAGATGGCCGCTGTCGACTATATTGTTAACGAGAATTCAACCGATCTACTTCAAACTTGGGATCTTAGATTCCATCCATTCCCAAAATGTTGTGAACACGATATCTCGAGAACAATTCAACCGATCGACTTCAAATTGAGGGGGTGACTTCACATCAATAAGAAGATGACTGGAATTGATTTTCACCAAACTACGTTAACCAAGATGGCCGCCGTCAGCCATCTTAGATTCCATCCATCTCCAAAATGTTATGAACACGATATCTTGAGAACAATTCAACCGATCGACTTCAAATCTGGGGAGTGACTTCACATCAATAAGAAGATGACTGGAATTGTTTTTAACCAAACTGCGTTATCCAAGATGGCCACTATCAGCCATCTTAGATTCCATCCATCCCAACTATGTTGTGAACGCGATATGTCGAGAACAATTCAGCCGATCAACTTCAAATATGGAGGGTGACTTTACATCACTAGCTACCCATCCGTCCTTCCATCCCTCATACCGTCCTTCCATCCCTCATACCGTCCTTCCATCCCAACCATCTTGTGAACGCGATATCTCAAGAACTATTCAACCGATTAACTTCAAACTTAGCGGATGGCTGGGATCTCAGAAGAAAGTCACTCATTTTTCGGCACAACTATGCCACCGGATGATTTTTCTCGATCACCCTGTCCCCTTTCTTCCATAGACAATTTGCAACATTGTCCTTCACAATTATATATCCTTCACATCAACAACACCACACTCCTAGCAACAATTTACCATCACAAAAAATATATATGGTGATTATATCCCGTGTGTGTGAGAAGCCCATTTCCAGACAAGCTTTTTGGCGGGGGACCTGCTAGCTACTCAGCTTGTTTTTCACAAAAATGGAAATTTACTTCTTTGAATCAGGAAAAAGTAATTTTAACATGAATATAACATTTCCAATATTATAATTCACATCCCTTGTAAGCCAAATGGCCATTTTGTTTAATACGTGAAATTCTCAGGACTTAGTACAATATCTACATTCCCAGGCCAGATCTGGGGATTTTGCTTCATCATGTAGCTTCGTGATATTTGTTCATCATTGGGTGGCACTACACACAGTAGACTTAAACAGCACAATTTATTGGCTCTTCATGAAGTTTATTATTGTGATCTTGTTAGACAAATGATTTTACGGAATTGATCTCCCATATGGATTTCGTGACCCATCAACATAATGCTTTATTTATATTTCATAATGCATTCTTTTTTACAATTCATAATTTAATTAACATTATAGTTTAAAAATGGATTGAAAGGACATTGGTGCTGCTAGCACTGGCATATATGCGGCAGTGGAGGTTTTTACAGCTAAATATAAATAAGTCTAGGTTAAATCAGACCCTGCTTACACACAAAGATGCTAAAATGCGACCAAAGAAAATAATCTGCCATCAGTCAAGTGTGATACTGTATGAATAATTGCAAGGATTTAAGACAGCTTGAAATCATGACATTTTGGTCAAATTGACATACTGTAACACTGATGTTCTCCTTTAAATTGCAGGGCCCTCGGTGGCCTAGTGGTCTAAGGCGCCTCGCTGGTGACCGCTAGCCTCGCACCGCTGAACCGGCACGGGTTTGAGCCCAGCTGGTCCATGTGTGAAAGTTTGTCAGTTGCTTGCCGAAGGGCGGTGGTTCTCTCCGGGTACTCCGGCTTCCTCCACCAACCAAACTGACTGTCACCATATGAGTGAAACAAACTTGAGTGTGACATTAAGCCAAATTCCCTCCCTTCCTTTAAATTGCAGGCCTACACTCATGACACTATCACCTAGGCCTACATAGTGTATGCCTGTACATGTTGTGCATTCAAGTGATTAATTAATCTGAAGTGGTTGACTTATTGCATAATGCACTTAACATAAGGGGACTAGTGCTTGTGTCAACAAAGTAAACAGAATCAGAGCTACTTCTCTCTCCAATACTGATAATAATAATCTGATCCTGTTTGAACAGTGGTATGGTTATCTCAATAACACTTGTTTAGTCTCCAGTGACTTTGAAGCCCTTGGCTTCCAGATGTCTGGAGAAGCATTCTGGTCAATTTTCAATGAGTAAAATCACAAATTATCACTTCGTTAATACTCATTTGTTTTTTGTTGATGTGGAGATCTCCAGAATTTGGTTGAAACTTGAGAGATGAAATGGCACATGTACTATTGCATTTTGACAGCATAGTTATACAACTGTTATCTATGTTTTAGACTGAAAAATTGGAAATTGCTGCTATATGGCACATCTCGCCTGGGAAATTTTTATATATAAATTAAGTAAAATGGTGCATTTTCACAGAATATTTAGACTTTGAAGACATTAAATGATGCATCAAATGGAACTGAATTGTCCATGTCATCTGTGTCTCTTTCTGTCCGTCTGTCTGTTCATCTTTCTGGTCACCACATATGCAGATAGTGATGGATCAGAAGCCTTATGAAAATGACTTCGCCTGTTTTATCAAGGTTAAATGTAACATTAGCAGTAATTTTTAAAGAAGTTAAGACAGGCTCTCCAAATTCATAATACATGTGCAATTGGTGACTGACTAGAAGCCTGTCTCAGTTGACTAAACATATTTTTTCAAGGTTATATATTTTATATCAGGATATAACATGAAATATAGCTTGGCTTTCTAAATTAATACCACATATGCAACTTATGATGGACCCGGAGTGCATGAATATGTCCGACTTCAAAAACTGTATGTTAGATCACATACTTTTACCTGTCAACAAACACTTAAAATCTTAGCATTCTTATCATCAACATTGTCGTTGTTCGTATGTGTTGCAACAGCCTCATGCTTCAACACTAACTTAAAACATGACATATCGGCTGAACTGGTGAAACATCCACCATTTCCAAGCTCTGACATACCACATCACTGTATGAATATGGGTATCATGACACAGTGATAGATCATACAGCCAGTGAAGGTTCCTGATTTATGTTGAATGTCGTCGTTGCCTAAGTACTATTAGCAGCATTGCTTCAATGCATTTTGCTGAGAACAGGACTTTCATAATGTGATGTTTAGCACTGTAATATCACTTGTCTTTATTGCACCATGTCTTGTGTGCTATCGTCAGTGTTTTATAGGGTGGATGGAGGTTATCTGTTTCCATGCTGCTTTAAAGATGTCTTCTTTGAAGTAACAGGAACGCAACTTCACTTGGCTGGGTGGTGCTTAGTTGGTTCGTCGCGATATAGCTGAACTATGGTTGAAAGCGACGTTAAATTCTATTCACTCACTATTAGCAGCATTTTACAACAACAACAGTTCGCTGACTTCCAGTTGTCTGTCATTTTTATTTGCCAGCATTGTTTCAGATAGAATACAACAGCCTATTTCATACAATCAGGAATGAAAAAAAGGTTGAAATCTTAATGTTCCAACTTTTGTAGAGAAATAAAAGGGGCAATTTGAAATTTTATTTTTATTCTGATATTCAATTTTTCAATGTTGACGGGTCCGCGAAACACAAAATTGAGTTTGTACTGCCTCACACTGGGTTTCGCCTATTAGTAAAGAAATCCCTTCTCAGAGGCGCTACTACCAAGGATGATTCCCGATTGCTCATCTTCCACGGGTATATGCCCCACCCTCTGTCCCATTCTTAAAAAAATTGCCACACCTACTAGAGGGTTTGCACATTTTAGGGAGATCTAAACCCTGTGAGTAACAATTTATGTGTTACACATGTATTCGGGGAAATGCTCTTCTCCCGTGTTTCACACGAGCTTTAATTGCTAATTGATTCCAGATTTTTAGATTTTTAAAAAGATGTCACGTTCATTCCTTCTTTATATTCTGACCTAATTTCTTCATTTTACATTTCCTAGGGAAAGTGATAAGATTAAAGTCGCTCAAGGTGTTTCAGGATCCATTGTTGATAAAGGATCCATCCACAAGTTTGTACCTTATCTCATAGCTGGTATTCAACATGGCTGCCAGGATATTGGGGCCAAGTCAATGTCCATTCTCAGGTTTGTACCTTATCTCATAGCTGGTATCCAACATGGCTGCCAGGATATAGGAGCCAAGTCTATGTCCATTCTCAGGTTTGTACCTTCTCTCATAGCTGGTATCCAACATGGCTGCCAGGATATACGAGCCAAGTCCATGTCCATTCTCGGGTTTGTACCTTATCTCATAGCTGGTATTCAACATGGCTGTCAGGATATAGGAGCCAAGTCTATGTCCATTCTCAGGTTTGTACCTTATCTCATAGCTGGTATTCAACATGGCTGCCAGGATATAGGAGCCAAGTCTATGTCCATTCTCAGGTTTGTACCTTATCTCATAGCTGGTATCCAACATGGCTGTCAGGATATAGGAGCCAAGTCTATGTCCATTCTCAGGTTTGTACCTTATCTCATAGCTGGTATTCAACATGGCTGCCAGGATATAGGAGCCAAGTCTATGTCCATTCTCAGGTTTGTACCTTATCTCATAGCTGGTATCCAACATGGCTGTCAGGATATAGGAGCCAAGTCTATGTCCATTCTCAGGTTTGTACCTTATCTCATAGCTGGTATTCAACATGGCTGCCAGGATATAGGAGCCAAGTCTATGTCCATTCTCAGGTTTGTACCTTATCTCATAGCTGGTATCCAACATGGCTGTCAGGATATAGGAGCCAAGTCTATGTCCATTCTCAGGTTTGTACCTTATCTCATAGCTGGTATTCAACATGGCTGCCAGGATATAGGAGCCAAGTCTATGTCCATTCTCAGGTTTGTACCTTATCTCATAGCTGGTATCCAACATGGCTGTCAGGATATAGGAGCCAAGTCTATGTCCATTCTCAGGTTTGTACCTTATCTCATAGCTGGTATTCAACATGGCTGCCAGGATATAGGAGCCAAGTCTATGTCCATTCTCAGGTTTGTACCTTATCTCATAGCTGGTATCCAACATGGCTGTCAGGATATAGGAGCCA
>JAVTVY010025235.1:0-11065 GCA_036873755.1 Hanleya hanleyi
GGTTTGCCAATTTACCAGTTACCAGTTTAGTTATAAATATAACCAGATGTAGAGACTATCCCAACTTCCCTTGATCGAATATGACTATAGCCCGATGTAGAGATAATTCCCACTTTTTGCTCTGTTTAGGCATGATTATAATCAGATGTAGAGATAATCTCAACATTTCCTATGTTTAGGTACGATTATAACCAGATGTAGAGATAATCCCCACTTTTTGCTCTGTTTAGGTACGATTATAATCAGATGTAGAGATAATCTCAACATTTCCTATGTTTAGGTACGATTATAACCAGATGTAGAGATAATCCCCACTTTTTGCTCTGTTTAGGCATGATTATAACCAGATGTAGAGATAATGTCAACTTTTCCTACGTTTAGGTATGATTATTACCAGATCTACAGATAATCCCAACTTTCCCTATGTTTAAGTATGATTATTACCAGATGTAGAGATAATCTCAACTTTTCCTATGTTTAGGTATGATTATTATCAGATGTAGAGATAATTCCAACTTTCCCTATGTTTAGGTATGATTATTACCAGATGTAGAGATAATCCCAACTTTTCCTATGTTTAGGTATGATTATTACCAGATGTAGAGATAATCCAAACTTTTCCTATGTTTAGGCATGATTATAACCTGATGTAGACATAATCCCAACTTTGCCTATGTTTAGGTATGATTATTACCAGATGTAGAGGTAATCCCAACTTTCCCTATGTTTAGGTATGTAGAGAGAGAGAGAGGGACAGAGAGAGAATTAGGGTTTAACATCGCGTTCAGCAATATTTCAGCTTTACAGCGAAAACCGTATGTTTAGGTGTGACTATAACCAAATGTAGAGTTAATCCCAATTTGCCCTACGTTTAGGTATGACTATAACCAGATGTAGCGATACTCCATAATTTTCCTATGGTTAGGTATGACTGTAACCAGATGTAGAGATAATCCCATCTTTTCAAATATTTAGGCACGATTATAACCAGATGTAGAGATAATCTCAAATTTTCCTATGTTTAGGTATGAATATAACCAGATGTACAGATAATCCGAACTTTCCCTTTGTTTAAGGATGATTATAACCAGATGTAGAAATAATCCCAACTTTCCTTATGTTTAGGTATGAATATAACCCGATGTAGAGATAATCCCCACTTTTGCTCTGTTTAGGTACGATTATAACCACATGTAGAGATAATCCCAACTTTCCCTTTGTTTAGGTTTGACTATAACCACATGTAAAGATAATCCCAACTTTTCCTGTGTTCAGGTATGATTATTACCAGATGTAGAGCTAATCCCAACTTTCCCTATGTTTAGATATGATTATTACCAGATGTAGAGATAATCCAAACTTTTGTTATGTTTAGGTATGTAGAGAGAGAGAGAAAGAGATAGAGAGAATTAAGGTTTAACGTCGCGTTCTGCAATATTTCAGCTTTAAAGCCACGACCGCGTGTTTAGGTACGACTATAACCAACTTAGAGTTAATCGCATCTTTCCCTATGTTTAGGTATGATTATTACCAAATGTAGAGATAATCACAAATCCCTGTGTTTAGATATGATTATTACCAGATGTAGAGACAATCCCAACTTTCCCGTGATCAGATATGCCTATAACCAGATGTTGAGATAATCCGAACTTTTGTTATGTTTAGATATGGCTAGGTAGAGATAATCCAAACTTTCCGTGTGTTTAGAGAGAGAGAGAGAGAATTAAGGTTTAACGTCGCGTTCAGCAATATTTCAGCTATATAGCGACGAAAGTATGTTTAGGTATGGCTATACCCAAATGTAGAGTTGATCCCAAGTTTCCCTATAATTAGGTATGATTATTACCAGATGTAGAGATAATCCCAAATTTCGCTATATTTATGTATGATTATAACCAGATGTAGAGATAATCCCAAGTTTCTCTATTTTTAAGTATGACAATAGCCAGATGCAGGGATAGTCCCAGATTTCCGTATGTTTAGGTGTGACAACCATATGTGTACAAAATCTCAATTTTCCCTATGTTTAGGTATGATAATAACCAGGTGTGGAGATAATATCAACTCTCCTATATTTAGATGTCTATAACCAGATTTATAAGTAATCCAAGATTTCCCTATGTGTATGTATGATTATAATTAGGTTTAGAGATAACCCCAAATTTCCCTGTGTTTCTGCAGGAATATAACCAGAGGTAGAGATAATCTCAGCTTTCTATTTGTTCAGTTATGATTATAACCAGGTGTAGAGATAAACCCAACATTGCCCATGTTTAGGTATCTCTACAATCAGATGTAGAGATAATCCTAACTTTCCCTATGTTTAGTTATGAATATAACCAGATGTAGAGACAATCCCAACTTCCCTTGATTGAATATGACTATAACCCGATGTAGAGATAATCCCCACTTTTGCTCTGTTTAGGCGCCATTATAACCAGATGTAGAGATAATCTCAACTTTTCCTATGTTTAGGTACGATTATAACCAGATGTAGAGATAATCCCAACTTTTCCTCTGTTTAGGTATGACTATAACCAGATGTAGAGATAATCCCAACTTTTCCTATGTTTGGGTATGATTATTACCAGATGTAGAGATAATCCAAACTTTTCCTATGTTTAGGTATGATTATTACCAGATGTAGAGATAATCCCAACTCTTGTTATGTTTAAGTATGTAGAGAGAGACAGAGGGAATTAAGGTTTAAAGTCGCTTTCAGCAATACTTCAGCTATATTGCGACGACGGTATATTCAGGTATAACTATAACCAAATGTAGAATCGATCTCTTCGTTCCCTATGTTTAGGTATGATTATTACCAGATCTTGAGATAATCCCAAATTCCGCTATATTTATGTATTTTTAAAACCAGATGTAGAGATAATCCCAACCTTACCTATATTTAGGAGTGTCTATAACCAGATGTAGAGATAATCCAAAATTTCGCTATATTTATGTATGGTTATAACCAGATGTAGAGATAATCCCAACTTCCCCAACGTTAACGCGTTTAGGTATGATTACAACCAGATGTAGAGATAAGTCCAAATTTCCCTATGATTAAGTATGATTATACCCAGATGTAGAGATAATCTCAAATTTCCATTTGTAAAGGTATGATTATAACCAGGTGCTGTAGAAGTGTCAAAAATAAAATATTACATATACAAAAAATTGCTTAGTTGACATGAAGTACAATATTATATTGTATACTCTGAAACGTTTCAAGGCGCCGAGTCTTATCATTCTCGAATAACAGGGCCGTAAAGTAGTGCATTCGTGCAAAATCGCCAATTCTGGGGCGAAAACACCTCATATTTCTTTCTATCAACGATAACCAGAACCAGCTTGATACAGCATAGTCGCTGTTCCAATACGTAGTCGTATACCAAATCTGGTTCTGGTTATCGTTTATCTTCATATGTTTGCAGCCTCAGAATCAACTATTTTGCACGAATGCACTACTTCACGGCCCTATTACTCGAGAATCATGAGACTCAGTGCCTTGAAATTTGTCTAAGTATGCGATATAATATTGTACTTCATGCCAATTGAACAATTTCTTCTAGTGAAAGTATTATATTTTGGTACTTCTCCATTACACCTGACCTGCGGCCATTTATCCATCTAAGGATACAAGGTCCTTTCTTCGAAGTGATTCTTTACAAGATTATCGAGCATATATATCAATGACCAAGGTTCTCCCAAACTATTCCTAGTATCCCATAAGTATATCATTTAGGTTCTCCAGATGATTCTAAGGTAATCATCCTCTCATAGACAGATGCCTTTAGTGTCTCAATGCCATCAAGATTTCGCATACGTGTAGAAGAGTCCCGTATCTTGTATGGTAGTGGATCCCGTTGTGACATTTTGCGTCGACATACACTGTCAATACGTTTAGTCCAAAGTTAAGAGATTATTAGATGGGATTGTAACGCGTTTTGTAAATTTTTTTTGGGTAGTCTCTCACAATTGCGATCAAACGGTACACTCTGCATGCAGTGTGAACGAGTTTTGTTACATTGTGATAAAACGTGAACTTTGTGATAAAACGAGGCGCAACGATATAATTTTGTCATCAGACCGCGACAAGCGGTACCGGTGCACCTGGCGTAGTTTTATTTTGGTAATTGCTATTCTCCCTTTTTTGCATTTAGTGTCTCAAAAAATCAGGGATATGATTCTTTTACTCCACCTGCGATGTGAATATAATCTGAATACATACCTGCAGGTCGTGTCTGACCGCTGCTGTCTGGTGGAGAACTGCTCGCCCGAGTGGATTTGTCTGATGAAATACAGAAATATATTCAAAGATATTGTCACGAGTGACCTCTATTGCACATAATTTTCTTTAACCGGCAAGTGTATCGCCTCGCCGGAAGTCATTCTCTTCGCCAGTTAATGTATAGAAGACTAGACTTTTTGTCATTTTACTTATAGCCTACAAAACACTGGTTTGATTACGCCTAAACTGTTTTACTCTGATTTCCTTAACACATTTCAGGGACAGTTCTTCGTGAATAGTTCTCTCATGTAATCTTATCGACTTTACGGAGAGAGAGAGAGAGGAATGATCATGGGAGGAAATTGACCAATTCGGTCATTGAGTCGTGAAGATCCACTCCCAACCTTGCCATCATATTTCGAACTATTATGGGAAGTGGATAAGTTGAACGAGGAACACTGAATTATGAGCTATACCCATTAACTTCGCCGTCGTGACATTTGCGTCGACAGGCACCATACCAACGCGTTTCGTCCAAAGCTAAGACGTTTATAAGGTGAAGTTTTAAAGTGTTTAGTCAAAACTGTGACAAGACGACTCTGCAAGTGAAAAAATGGGAAGTGTGTGACAAAACGAGTTGCAACAATATAAGTTTGTTATCAGAACGTATCGAGCGGCACCATTCGAGGAATGAAATGGAGCTATTACGCGGTACTGGTCTTCCTTGTGTAGTTTAATTTTTGATGGCAGCTCTGCACTCCATTCAAGACATTGGATGTCACAAAAACACCCGGTATGTGATTCGTACCAGAGAGCGAGTGAGAATTAAGGTTTAACTTCGCGTTCAGCAATATTTCAGCTATATAGCTACGACCGTATGTTTAGGTATTATTGTAACCAAATGTAGAGTTGATCCCAACTTTCCCTATAATTAGGTATGATTATTACCAGATATATGGATAATCCCAAATTTCGTTATATTTATGTATGATTATAACCAAATGTAGAGAAATTTTCTCTATTTTTAAGTATGGCAATAGCCAGATACAGGGATAGTCCCAAATTTCCGTGTGTTCATTTTGTGACAACCACATGTGGATATAATCGAAATTGTTCCTATGTTTAGGTATGATAATAACCAGGTGTGGAAATAATATCGATTCCCCTATGTTTAGATGTCTGCAACCAGATGTAGGTATATTCCCAGCGTTGCCCATGTTTAGGTATGTCTATAATCAGATTTATAAATAAACCAAATTTTCCTGTGTTTAGGTATGATTATAATCAGATTTAGAGATAACCCCAAATTTCCCTATGTTTCTCCATGAATATTGCCAGTGATAGAGATAATCCCAGCTTACTATTTGTTCAGTTATGATAATAGCTAGATGTAAAGATAACTTACCCTATGTTTAGGTGTGACATCCAGATGTGGGCATAATCTCATTTTCCCTATGTTTAGGTATGATAATAACCAAGTGTGGAAATAATATCGACTCCCCTATGTTTACATGTTTATAACCAGATGTAGGAATAATCCCAGCTTTGCCCATGTTTAGGTATGTCTATAATGAGATTTATAAATAAAACAAATTTTCCTATGTTTAGGTATGATTATAATCAGATTTAGAGATAACCCCAAATTTCCCTATGTTTCCCCGTGAATATTGCCAGTGGTAGAGATAATCCCAGCTGACTATATATGTTCAGTTGAGGCACAATCTGCTTTTAGGGAAGGTATGGGCACTGCAGATAATATTTTTGTTCTTCATGGCCTCATAAATCATTTTGTAAATAGAGGCGATAAACTTTATTGTGCCTTCATTGATTTCTCGAAGGCGTTCGATTATGTCTCCAGAGATTTATTATGGTCTAAATTACTGAAATTAGGAGTTCGTGGAAAAATGCTCGATGTTATTGTATCTATGTACAGAGCTGTCAAATCTCGAGTTAAAATAAATGGTCAGCTCAGTCATGAATTCACCTGTACACTCGGTGTTAGACAGGGTGAGTGTTTATCACCTTTTTTATTTGCTATGTACCTCAACGATATAGAAGACGAGTTTTATCTTAAAGGTGCTGAGGGTTTAAATGTTGATATGCTGAAACTGTTTGTATTACTCTATGCTGATGATATTGTGATTTTTGCCGAAAATGTACCTGGCTTGCAAAACGGCCTAAATATTTTGTATGAGTATAGTCAAGATTGGAAACTTGTAGTAAACGCTCAAAAGTCAAAAGTAATGGTTTTTAGGAAAGGTGGGCGTTTGCCACAGAACTTGAGTTTTAAATATGGTAACTTACCACTTGAAATTGTAAGCAGATTTACATACTTAGGAATAGTGTTTACTTCAGGTGGGTCTTTTGCTGATGCACAAGCCACACTCTCAAGCCAGGCACAAAAGGCAATTTTTCAACTTAACAAAATGCTATATAAATTTGGCGAACTGTCACCCAGACATTCTTTGGAGCTGTTTGACAAACTGGTGCTCCCTATACTTAACTATGGTGCTGAGGTGTGGGGTTTTGCGACAGCAGACCATATAGAACGTATTCACTTACAATACTGTAAAACAATTCTTGGGGTTAAGAAATGTACACAGAATGATTTTGTGTATGGTGAGTTAGGTAGGGTATCAATGATCACACGCAGAATATATATTATTGTTAAATTTTGGTTGAAAGTAATTGCATCAAGTGAAAGGAAGTACATTAACCGGGTCTATAGAGTATTACTGGCAGAATCAATTGATCATCCAAACAGGAAAAGTTGGGCAACCCTGCTGCGAGATCTATTAGGCCGCTTAGGTTTATTCCATGCCTGGGAAGACCAGTCTGTTGGCAGCGTGACTGCTTTTCTATCTCTTATACGACAGAGGCTAAATGACAATTTTGTTCAAAATTGGCATGCTCGTTGGCAGTTGTCTAGCAGAGCCAGATTTTACATACATATAAGCAGAAGTGGATGAACTAGAAGTATGCAAGGATCACTTAGACTATGTAGACGGCAATGGCACCACCAGCCTGCCTATAACGCTTCATGTGACGTATGATGTGAAATCTGCGCAATACAGAATCCAATTTTTCCACTGTGCGCCGATCGGCTTGCAGTCGTTATTAGTCGTTATTAGTCGGCAATTGTCGGCAGCTGAATTATCTAAATTTAGACTGAGGAATCATGGGAATTATCTGGAACACGCAGTCTGGCCGTACGCTACGGTGACCCAGAAAACCGGTTGTGCTCACATCGGAGTCAACATTTTTTCGTTAGATCCAAACTTCTGCCCAACGAAGGTCTACCTGTACTTTCGATTCCTGTTGTCTTTTTAACACATTAGTTCGATATCTTAAATGGGCAATAAATCGTTTATTGAATTACAATCGAGTATGGACGTAGTTCATTTATTCTGGGGACCCAGGTCTACGGTACCTTATAAACTCTGGGAGATAACGCGGGAAGTTCATATATTTGCTTTAACACTAACCTGATGGCCCCCTAACGGGTGGGCAGGATATTACCATATATGTCTTTGTTTTTTATTGTGCATCTAAAATCCCCAAATCCTTAATCTATCATGTCCGTGCGAACTACAGACATTTGGTGATACGAATGGCTTTATGTTTACACAATATATCAACAACAAGTTTGAATCAGGTCGAATTCAAAGGAATGTTTTGACCCACTCGTCATAAGCCTCAATTTTCCGCGGTAAGCGTGGGAGGTCATTATAGGACGTAACCAACACTGGCGACCAATGAACATTCGATTTTCTTACAACCGAAGTTCAAAATACTACAGAAATATCGCGTGATACGCAGGCGTGCCTTATAAGGACTATCAGGAATTTTACTAGCGAGTCACAAAGGTAATTGATTGGCTACCAGATTTAGAAGCACAAGCGCCCATTATACGGCTTGACCCAGAGAGAAAACGAAAGGGGAAAGCTATTGCGCTCGTGACGATGTGTTCATTCACTTCGGCTTCCTCAATTCTGTTCTCTTGTTCAATCAAATAAATGTATCAACTTAGGTTACATTTCGCTGAATAAATATTATTGATGGTTTGAGGTTTGCATCAAGAGTGTGAGAAGAACGAATATCCTTAGAATGCCGCATCTGACAATTCAGCTGGGTGCTTATTTGCATATGAATAGACTTCCTGGATAAATTAGAGGGATATATTCATTAATTATTATTGCTACCAGTGCTGGTAACTAACAGTAAACAATATTTTGTTCCTTGGAAGTACAAATAAATCGCCATGACAAGTTAACATAGGCGAGCCGTGAATTTGATGATTTTCATTGATATGCAGGTGCAAGGTCACGGCCTCTCACAAAACTCCCATGATTCATTGCGCCATCTTCGTCGCTTCGACTCCGGACGCTGGAGTTGCATTCGCGGCTGTTGAGTCGTGGCCTGACATTCCAAAATTGTCTCCCCTGGAAGTTGGCCAGTTCCCGCTAGGGGGCAATGTTTTCAACTGGAAGCGCTAAAACGGGTAACATGCCGTCGATGACACTGAATACATCCTTGCATACTTCTAGTTTTCATCCACTTCTGATATAAGCACTTTTCGTTTTCAACCATACTTAGGCATTGTGGTAACCAAAGCTATGAGAACTGCTTTTACTAGATTTCGTACATCATCCCACCGATTAGAAATTGAGATGGGTAGATGGAAAAGGCCCATTAAAACTCCACTAGAAGAAAGGAAATGCTCTGCGTGTGACCTGTTAGAGGACGAACTGCACTTTATTTTAATTTGCCCTCTGTATGATATGCACCGTGAACGGTATATACCCGAGTATTACTGGAGGCACCCGACTTATTAAAAGTTAATTAGTTTAATCTCTTCTGACTCGGTGACTGTTATTAAAAATGTGTCACTGTTTATTACAAAATCGTTCAAAGTGAGAAATGTGTGTCTTTATGGACCTTAATTTAACGACTTCCTCCCAAACACAAATGTTAACCTCAGTTTTACTGATTAGTATTTTGCAGATATGTAAACCGGTCTGATATCTGTATCATGTATTTAGTCTATGACTGCCACTTCGTCATCTGTATATCATGTTCTTGTATGGTTTCGCTCATGGGCCAGTTGGCCTTTTGCAATAAATAAATATATATATGATTATAGCTAGATGTAAAGATAACTTACCCTATGTTTAGGTATGACTATAACCAGATGTGGCGATAACCCCTAGTTTCCCTATCTATATTTAGGTGTGGGTATTTACAAAATATAGAAATAATCAAAACTTTGCCTTTGTTTAGTTGTGATTATAAGTAGATTCAGAGATAATCCTAACTTGTCCTCTGTTTAGGTATGAATATAACCACATGTAGATATAATCCCAACATTCCCGCTGTTAGTTATGAATATATCCGGATGAAGAGACAATCCCAACACCCCATTAATTAGGTATGACTAGTTGGCACATGAACAGGTACAATAAAAGCGTACCTGAGATACAACACATATCAACAATCGTTGGATTCTTGGTATGTGCTTTAGAATAGGTTAACCGGAAGACCAAACTGTGAAGTCACGTGGCTCTGTCTGTATATCGGCACCTCTTCCCACTTCCCTTATATGTGTTGTAATGTATAACCATATGAAGAGATAATCCCAGATTTTCCTATGTTTAGGTATGATTACAGCCAGATGTAGAGATAATCCCAATTTTCCCTTTGCTTAAGTATGACTATAACCACATATCAAAATAATCCCAACTTTTCCCTATGTTTAGGTATGTTTATAACCAGATGTAGAAATGATCTCAACTGTACCTTTGTTTAGGTATGTTTTTAACCAGATGTAGAGATTATCTCAACTTTATCTATGTTTATGTATGACTATAACTAGGTGTAGAGATAATCCCAAATTTATCTATATTTAAGAATGTCTATAACCAGATGTAGAAATAATCCAAACTTCACCTATGTTTAGGTATGATCTTACCAGCTGTGGAGATAATCACAAATTTCGCTATATTTATGTATGGTTTAAACCAGATGTAGAGATAATCCCAACTTTCCCTATGTTTAGGTACGATTATTACCAGATGTAGAGTTAATCCCAACTTTCCCTGTGTTTAGGTATGATTATAACCAGATGTAGAGATAATCCCAACTTTCCCTTGATTAGATATGGCTAGCCCCTTATGTAGAGATAATCCCAACTTGTGTTATGTTGAGGTATGACTATAACCAGATGTAGGGATAATCCCAAATTTCAGTTTGTTTAGGGATGCCTATAACCACATGTAACGATAGTCCCAACTTTGCCTATGTTTGAGATAACTCCAACTATCCGTATGTCTAGAGAGAGAGAAAGAGAGAGACAGAGAGAGAGAGGGAGAGAAAATTAAGATTTAAAGTCGCGTTCAGCATTATTTCAGCTATATTGCGACGACCGTATGTTTAGGTATGACTGTAACCACATGTAGAGATAATCCCATCTTTCCCTATGTTTAGGTATGATTATTACCAGATGTAGAGATAATCCCAAATTTCGCTATATTTATGTATGATTATAACCAGATATAGAGATAATGACAAGTTTCTCTATTTTTAGCCCACCATCATCAGATGGTGGGCTGTTCAAATCACTTTTCGTCCGTAGTCCGTCGTCCGTCCGTCGTCCGTCAGTCCATCGTCCGTCAGTCAGTCAGTCCGTCCGTAAACAATTCTTGTTACCGCGATTTCTCAGGAACTACTTCATGGATCCTTTTCAAATTTGGTACACAGGTTCCCCTTGGGGTCTAGTTGTGCAAGAAACCTTTTCTGGTCCGATTCGAAAATCCAATATGGCCACCAGGCAGCCAT
>JAVTVY010025236.1:0-103748 GCA_036873755.1 Hanleya hanleyi
CCAGATAGGGTTAAATGAGCGTAATAGCGAAGGGGCATACAATGTTTCGCTTCTTTGCTAGAGGGATTGATATGTGTCAAAATGCACTTAGATTGTCCAAATTATGCATGGTGGGATAATAAGGAGTATAGTGGCTATTTTGAACTATTGATCGTCTGGAAGTTGCTAGAATCAGACCTGCAAATGGCTCACAGTGAAAATATAGGAGGAAATTTGCCAAAATATAGGAGAAAAATATAAATTTTCTTAATACAATATAGGAAAATATAGGAAATGGGGAAGTGTAAGACAGGTCACTACTACATTATATGTTCCAAAATTGGTAGTTTTTTGGTGTTTAATAAAATTATTTCCACTGAATGCGGTTATAGTTGTGGCGGTTGAGGAGACCCGTTCTGCTTGGTTCAAGAAAGAGAAATTTAAATGTTATCATATTTGCCGAGCGAAGCGAGTAAAAAAAATAATTCTGAAATGTATTTTCCCATGCCAAAAAGTCAAAATATAGGAAATATAGGAGGTTTTGAGGAAAATATAGGAATGATTCAAAAACATAGGAAATTATAGGAAATATAGGAGGCACTTGAAGGCCTGTAGAATTTGCGTGACCATTTTTGTTAGGGATAAATCGGCCGTGTTCGAGACCGAAGAGGCTCAATGTTGTTTCCATTCCTTGGCACAGATTAAACAGGTAGTCGACGTCACGGGAGGGCACTTACCTCTTCTGGATTATTATAAAGGAATGTAACTCTTCCTCTTTCATTCATTTATTCTCATATTAATCATTATTTCCATCAATTCAAACATTCGAATTCAAGCTTCTGTGGAAGATTACTGTTATTACTGCGAGGGGAGGCAAACTCACTCACCCCATTCACAGACACTAGCGTAGCAAATACTGCTGGGATCTAAAAGTTTGCCCTATAAATAACATACATTTGCACACGACACTGAAAACACGCATTCATTAGAATATCATGTTAGGGCCGAAGTTTACATGGCTTCGTTCGTTGCTACTCAGCCATGCAGGCTTTCTTCTTATTAAATTTACATGTACAGTTAGGGGCCACAAGGCTCCATGGGCCGTACGGCTCTTTACGTCAATAAAATAACATATGCCCACTCCATTATGACCACTAATTTTACCTAGTTCGGCAAATAATTTGATCGTCAGGAGGAGCTGATGTGTCCGCAATCAGTCTTCAAACCTCAATTGCCGATTGAATTTCTCATTACTATTAGTACGGGTCACGTGTTAGGTATGTATCGCAGAGTACCGATCACGTCACCTGTACGACACCTGTCGGTCGTTGATGTTTGAAGACTGATTGAAGAAACATCAGCCCCTCAGGGCTACCGAAACTTTTAAATATAGTGAACAAAAAGTGGTGACGGGTTGTTTTATTGCCGAATAGAGCCGTACGGCTCCTGGAGCCCTGTGGTTCCGGACTGTACATGTAAATTCAATAAGAGGAAGCATGGCTGAGCAGGAACAAACGAAGCCATGTAAACTTGCTAGCTGCATGAATGTCGGGACCATGGGAGCTTGAAATAAAAGAATTAACGAGGTATGGGTATTATAATATATTAACAGGGAGCCCAAGCGAGGAGTCGACACCCCCACATCGGCACCCTCACCAAAGTACGATATGTGCCATTATTCCACCGTTCCGCATGTCACACCCCGCAATCATCGTCAACCAAGCTCGTCAGACAACAAACAAAACATTACGATACCATTTTTATCCAACCGCATCGATGGAAAAGGAAATCAGGAGAAAATCGGCAGCAAACTGACCAAACACGCTCCTTTGGCCTCATCTACCGGAAGACGAATGACGTATCTGCGTTTGTGGCGCGACCAAGAACACGTGACCAGCTAATGACCCGGTTAACCCTTTCGTACGCCTGACACAATATCAGTCGCATCATGCTCCATGGTTAGCCCGAAAACATCGGCTAAGGAGTCTATTTTTTATTTTTGGTTGTTGCTGACCCCTTTAGCCCGAATCACATATACAGACCGAAAAGGACAAAAATAAATAAGACGTCAGTCGCTCGAGATCTTTAACTGCACACGGCGTGGGGAATTGAGACAGACGCACAAAAAGCATTTTGTCGAATAAATAATATGATTTGGCATCTCCAGCACTATGACAACCACCTAATGACTCCTTTAATTAGATGGAATCTGCCATCAAACACGGATTTTGTCATTTTGCCGTTGAGTTTCTTTCGCCATAGTTTACAGGCACATGCGCAGAATGGGGTTGGTCTTCTGGCCCACGTCATCAAGAACCAATAGCGACGTCTGTTTATTCACGTGATCAGGAAGGTCACGAGATCAAGGTCATATTCCACAAGATGGCAGAAAGGCGCGAAAACGTTAAAATCAATGAAAGTTTTTTCTCACACATTTGGTCACTTTTTGTCAGCATCAAAACAGTCATGAGAGATGGTACATGGTTAAAGAAGCTAAGGTCGGTCAAACTGTATCAAATTGGCATATTTTTTCTCTCCCGTTTCTTTATTTTCGTCAGCGAAAAGCCGCTTTTCGCGCATAAATTTTTATCGCCAAAATTTAACCTAGGCGCGATCTGGGCTGTGACAGGAATGCCACGCCCCCTTACCTATTTTCACCTATCACAGCCAGAGTTTCTGGGTTAGCTCCATGGTCACACACAGCGAGAAGCTCGTGCAGATCTAGACTGACTATAATACACTGTCAGTGAGTGCACAGGTTGAAGGATGAAGCAAATGCAGAAAGAAGCTGTGAAAATATGTCTTGCTGGACATAATTTGTGCCTATTAATTGGTCACGCTGGCACTGGCAAGACATATTCTGTAAAAGCCATATGTGCGGAGTTGAAAGCCAGTGGCAAAAATGTAGCTGTGACATGCACGACTGGTATAGCTTCTCGCTGTGTGTGACCATGGAGCATGATGTGACTGATGATATTGTGTCAGGCGTACGAAAGGGTTAACC
Organism: Hanleya hanleyi; assembly: GCA_036873755.1. NCBI lineage: Eukaryota > Metazoa > Mollusca > Polyplacophora > Lepidopleurida > Hanleyidae > Hanleya > Hanleya hanleyi. The sequence continues at coordinate 2,984 of JAVTVY010025236.1, forward strand.
TGGTCATTAGCTGGTCACGTGTTCTTGGTCGCGCCACAAACGCAGATACGTCATTCGTCTTCCGGTAGATGAGGCCAAAGGAGCGTGTTTGGTCAGTTTGCTGCCGATTTTCTCCTGATTTCCTTTTCCATCGATGCGGTCGGATAAAAATGGTATCGTACATGTTTTGTTTGTTGTCTGATGAGCTTGGTTGACGATGATTGCGGGGTGTGGCATGCCGAACGGTGGAATAATGGCACGTATCGTACTTTGGTGAGGGTGCCGATGTGGGGGTGTCGACTCCTCGCTTGGGCTCCCTGTTAATATATTATAATACCCATACCTCGTTAATTCTTTTATTTCAAGCTCCCATGGTCGGGACTAAAGGCAGGTCAGATCAGTTTTCTCGAGTTATGGGTTATGGATAATGCTTACATGATTCGCTGTGCTCATTTGCAGCACCAAACTATTGGTAGTGGTGTCGTGTCCCTCTGTGATTTATCCGAGATGCTGCCAATACTTCAAAGCCTGTGTTTCAGCATTCACTTCCCGCCAAAGTCTTCCCGTCGAACCAGTCAATGCGCGCGTTAGATATATCATCATTGCAAAGTCATGACTCGTCACTGGAGTCGGTTACGGACCAGTTTATTGGTCCTGCTATACACCAACCGCCCGTCACCCATGTACATGTACGTCCAAACCTTAACTCCACAACTTGTTATATCCTTTCCCAAGGTAGGCCTGTGTTTTCGGTTGCACAATTCCAACAGATGATCAAACATAAGAGTGATATCTGTTAAATTCGAATTCTCGGTACCTCTATATCATGCCATTTTATCTGGTCGACTGATATTCATTTTATTATGCATGTTTTTATCATATCACACGGATTTATCTATAAGATAGAGATCACAATGGCAAACATGATTGTCCCTGTAACATATATATACCGGTATGATACTTCAAGTATTTCTCGCTTCTACTTAGAAAATAGTCCTGGCATTAAATTTAATATAATAAACATATTTATTTAACATAGCGGTATTAAATTATACCGGTATGATGTTAGTAAGCGTTTCTGTTTGTTTGTTTGTTTGCTTGTTTGTTTGTCCAGGGCATACGGTCAGTGTTTTGGTCGGAATGTCCTGAAACTTCGTCAGCATGGTATCGGGGTCACCATGAGTAAGTTAATAGAATAATAATAATAACTAGATATTGTCGGTACAATATCATGGTCTTTCTTTGTCGTCCTCCAAAGGTATTAATTCGCTGTATTGTGATGTGGCATATACTACAAATACGGAGTGGAAGCATTTTCCGGAAAGCTTAATTTGCCAAGTTTGCGAGCGCCTTAGGTCGAGAGTGTGAATTTTCATCGTTATGTGCCGTTATCCAAACAATTGCTAAAAGATAAACTATTGAAAGTCTATGGTTTTCTGTATGAGTCCGCTCTATCTGAGCACTGAATTTATGTCGCTCAATACTTATTCGTCGCGTACATCAACATACTTCAAACAGCATGCTAAATGGGGGCGGAAATTGTATCCTGCCTGCAACAATGCGAATGCATTCTTACTGTCAATTCCAAACACATATAGATATTCCCGCAATCAAAATTGATGACCTGCACCAGAAACTTCAGCCTAGAATCGTGTGAAACAAACAACAAGGAGATGCAGTTGCAGAGATGCGGGTAAAATTACGTCATGTGGCGCGCAATTTTAGTCGACTGGGTATTGTTCCCAAATTATTAATGAAATCCTTACCTTCTTCGTACGGTACATTCGTACTCCATCTGGGAACATTCCACGTAAACGGCGACATCAAATACTCCCTCGTTTTAGGAACTTTAATCATCGACACCTAAATGCCATCCCTGCTCAGCTTTCTTGGAAAACAGCAATTTTTCTACGCACGCCGTGAAAGGAACACTCGCGCGTATTTGAGAGACAGACGCGCGCACTTCCGGCGAAGCAAATTATTGACCTTGTTTGTTTACGAATACCAGGATCGCTGGATCGCTAACCCTCTGTCTACCCTGTATTATGTCAAACTAACGGCTCTCTCGTAACTGTTCAAGTTTTCCACAATTACTGTGCCCGGTACGGAGTCATTGTCAACGAAAGAACACAGTATTGGAAGTAAGTGGCAGCAAATTACAAGTTCGTAACTATTGCGGTTCAAGAGATAAAAGGTTTACAAAATTGAGCCGGCCCCGTCATGTAACACGACGTTTATTTAATTGTGAACATCGGATGCCTCGAGTGTTACAGCCGAATCGCTATAGCGAAATTGACAACACCCATTGAATAGATGAAATCAACATATGACCATTTAACGGGTTAATAGTTCGGGAAATTTGAATTTTCAATATCTCTAAACCTATCAAAGCTATATTCTTGAAATTTCATAGGCAAATACATATATATATTCCCTCAAAGATACCTAAAAATAGTGATGATTGGATGAATACTTTTCGCAAAATTTGAATAAAGCGTAAATTTCACAAATTGCTAATTATCTCCCAATCTTTCTGGTATCTTTTTATGGATTCTACTGCTGTTCTGTTACATCATGTAATGACCTACATTCATGTGCAAATTTCAAGTTGAAATTTCCAACAGTTTTCCAGTTACGGCACTGTAGTCGCAAAACTATCCGTGGCCATAGCTCAAAAACTAAGGTCAAGGTCATCTTGAAAATTCGGTGACGTCATACCTGTATTATGGGGTACAAATGTGTTAAATTACAGATTCCTGCAAGTTGTAGTTTTCGAGAAAATTACATGCAACGCTTTTTACATTTTGTAATATTCAAGGTCAAGGTCATATCGGATGGTTTTGTAATTAGCGCCAAAAGAAAGTCAATATTGTACTCAATATTGCATCATTGTTTTGTGACTGTCAGTGTGTTAGTTTTCCAGTAAATGGAAGCCGTGTTTTCGATATTTGGATGCTCATCACTTCAAAGATCAAGGTCAAGGCCGAGTTCTGATACAAGTGCTGACCTTCTGACGTCAGGTAGGTCACGTGACCTTATTTTCAGACTGATCGCATTGGCCTTTCAAGATTTGACCACCAAACTTTGCACTCATATAGCGACGCTTCTGGAGGTCAAAGGTCAAATTTAAGGTCACATCCTTTTCGGTCATTAGAGTGTTCATTAATATTAGGAGTATCAATGCCGTAGCTTATTTCCTTATAAAATACCGGGTTTTGAAAAACATTAAAAGGGAGATAACTATTTCTTCTTGTTACGTAACAATTCAAAAATATAACTACAGCATGGCCATATTTAACACTTAACAACCATCAACTTTCCTTTAGATATGTTCTTTATTTTTTGCTGTACGCAGGCGACACGAAAAACAGCACCAGGGGAGAGAACTGTAAAACCGTTTCCGTGACCTACTTATTTTATTGGTTATTTTGTTGGGTGTATCTGCAAACTTTCACATTTCAAATTTCAGCCGCATGGCCTTATGCGTTTGGTCAATATTCACAAAATGGTGTTTTTATCAAAAAAGCCCATAGCTCAATAGGTCAAGGTCAAGGTCAAAATTGAATACTTGTACCAGAAACTTCAGCCTAGTATATACAAATGAGTCAAATATCTAAGCTGTATATCAAGCCGTTTAGCCGCTATTTGAAAAGTGAAATAATAATAAGAAGAACTAGACATTGTTGGTACAATGGCACGGTCTTTCCATGAAGTCCCCAAAAGGTATCCTTTCGTTGGAAATTAAGTTCATGTCATGTTGCATAGGCGATGTCGATATAACGATAATTGAACACATCAAATTAACGTCTTTGTCGTAACTTTTCAAGTTTTCCCGAATTACTTTTCTCTGTACGGAGCTATTGTCAACGAAAGAACTCATTATAGGAAGTAACAGGCAACAAATTAGAAATCCGTATCTATTGCGGTTCAAGAGATAAAAGGTTTCCAAAATTGAGCCGGCCCCGTCATGTAAGACGACATTTAGTTAATTACGAACACCGGATGCCTCGAGTGCTACAGCCGAATCGCTATAGCGAAACTGACAACACCCATTGAATAGATGAAATCAACATGTGACCATTTAACGGCTTAATGGTTCGGGAAAATTGTTTCTTTAATATCTCTAAACCTATCAAAGCCATATTCTTGAAATTTCATAGGCAAATACATATATATATTCCCTCAATCATGCCTAAAAATAATGATGATTGGATGCATACTTTTCGCAAAACTTGAATACATGGTAAATTTCAGAAATTGCTAATTATCTCCCAATCTTTCTGGTATCTTGTTATGGGTTCTACTGATGTTCTGTTACATCATGTAATGACCTACATTCATGTGCAAATTTCAAGTTGAAATTTCCAACAGTTTTCCAGTTACGGCACTGTAGTCGCAAAACTATCCGTGGGCATAGCTCAAAAACTAAGGTCAAGGTCATCTTGAAAATTCGGTGACGTCATACCTGTATTATGGGGTACAAATGTGTTAAATTACAGATTCCTGCAAGTTGTAGTTTTCGAGAAAATTACATGCAACGCTTTTTACATTTTGTAATATTCAAGGTCAAGGTCATATCGGATGGTTTTATAATTAGCGCCAAAAGAAAGTCAATATTGTACTCAATATTGCGTCATTGTTTTGTGACTGTCAGTGTGTTAGTTTTCCAGTAAATGGAAGCCGTATTTTCGATATTCGGATGCTTATCACTTGAAAGATCAAGGTCAAGGCCGAGTTCTGATACAAGTGCTGACCTTCTGACGTTAGGTAGTTCACGTGACCTTATTTTCAGACAAATCGCATTGGCCGTTCAAGATTTGACCACCAAACTTTGCACTCATACAGCGACGCTTCTGGAGGTCAAAGGTCAAATTTAAGGTCACATCCTTTTCGGTCATTAAAGTGTTCATTAATATTAGGAGTATCAATGCCGTAGCTTATTTCCTTATAAATAACGGGCTTTGAAAAACATTAAAAGGGAGATAACTATTTCTTCTTGTTACGTAACAATTCAAAAATATAACTACAGCATGGCCATATGTAAGACTTAGCAACCATCAACTTTCCTTTAGATATGTTCTTTATTTTTGGCTGTACACAGACGACACGAAAAACAGCACCAGGGGAGAGAACTCTAGAACCGCTTCCGTGACCTACTTATTTTATTGGTTATTTTGTTGGGTGTATCTGCAAACTTTCACATTTCAAATTTCAGCTGCATCGCCTTGTGCGTTTGGTCAATATTCGCAAAATGGTGTTTTTATCAAAAACGCCCATAGCTCAATAGGTCAAGGTCAACGTCAAAATTGAACACCTGTACCAGAAACTTCAGCCCGGTATCTACAAATGTCCCAAATATCTAAGCTGTATATGAAACCGTTTAGCCGCTATCGCGAAAACAGAATAATAATAATAATCCGTAGAATAACAAAAGGTCTATCCATTGGAAATGGAAAGACCTAATAATAATAATCCGTAGAATAACAAAAGGTCTATCCATTGGAAATGGAAAGACCTAATAATAATAATAATATAAAAAAAACGTTAGAAAAGGCCTTTCAACGCTCAAGTGGGGGCCAAATTTATTTTGGGTCGGAACGCCGTGAAACTTCGTAGGGATATCTATGGCGTTGGGCAATATTATTGGAACCAAAATAAATTGGCTAACTGGGGGCCGGGAACATGATACACGTATCTACATTTACATACTATTACATGTGCGAACCTATTTGTCACCATTAAAACGCAACATATTTTATTGAGATGTCATGGTGCTTTATCAGAAAACCTGGGCGGTGATTTTTGAAATACAATCCAGGCACCTCACGTTAGGATAAAATTTAAGGAAATCAGAACCATTAATTTATACCTATCCATATCCACTCCATAGTGAAATATGTCCGACGAAAAGGCGGGCCTGTAATATTCAGTGGTCGGGCAGTGAAGGGTACATGTTGTACTCCTTAGACTAGAGATTATGCTTTTGGTAACCCCGATACTATATAGGCCTACTCACGAATGATACACAGCTGTGTCTTTTTCTTCCGTCCAAACACTGTGTGACCAGTCGCACAAGTTTTCTTTCTTTCTTACATTTGAAAAGGTGATTCTCCATACTAGGATACCCTTTTCAATACGCGATTTCTCTTTTAGAAACGATTTCATTCCTCTATAAGAAACGATTTTTTACTCTTTAAAAAAGTGTCTTCCTAATGTAGTTTTTTCATTACAAATCGCATTTTGAAGAGGGGTAATTGTGCAACATTGTAACGATTTCTCAACAATGTTTTAATGTTGCTGACGATCGTTACAATGTTGCAAACATTGTTGACGATCGTTACAATGTTGCACAAAAATGCCACGCAATATCCTATTTGTGAGAACGAAGATTCATATCAATGCAATTCCAGCAAAACAGGAGTCTTGCAAATGCGGTGGACATGATCTCCAAGCATATTTTCTCACGTCCACCTCAATTCCGGATTCCTATCCTCTCTTGAATAGGGCTTAAATGCTCCATGCATCAGATAAAATGCTGACATTTAAAACAATACGGTGACCTATCATTTATATTTCATATCTCGCAAGAGTTATATAAATTATGTTTCATATTGTAAATTAAATAACATCTGACTTTGGAAAATCAGCCTAATGAGCTTTAAACATGAAAATAGGGTCTTTTCTCTACTAATCCAGTAGGCACATACACAAATTGTGCAATATTTCTACAAATAATATAGTGACCCCGTTTTTATTCCATGATTTGCCTTATTTTAACCTAACAAATTATTACTGAAAGTTTAAGCACATTCTCACTTTTAAAAAGAAATCCATTTATAGACTAAAATGACAAGTAGTATAAGAAAGATAAATTTCCCGCATTTTGTGGATATTTATATTTCGACATATATTTATTTATGTCGTCATCAGGAAAGACGACAACCAATTCAACAAGGATTTGGATGTACCCCTCCACAGGAGTATGGAGAGTTTATTTAGCAATACGCGCAAAGAAATGTGTCAATCTTCCGTGTAAGTATCAATGATCAAAGGAGAAAATAGGTTGTCTGAGTACAACAATGAGCCTAGCGGGGTGGCAGTAGTAGGATTCTGTCACATTTCTACGCCCAGAGTTGTCTGCGCCTTATTTGGTGGCGTGACGTAGCCGTGACATCACTGTTACGTCATATCCGGGTCAAAGGACACTTCCGGGGTCAAATGTCACTTCCTGGCTCAAATGTCATTTCCGGTCACGTGACCACTCAGCAAGAGTTATCTGCCCCGTAATACGACTCCAGTCACTTCAATGATAATCCCAGTGGGCAACATTTGCGGTATGGTGTGTGGCACCTTGTTTTCTCTGTCTCACGCTGTAGAACACAGTGTGTGTGGTGGTGGGGGGGGGGGGGGTCTCTTGGCCATTGGGTGCCTAAAAAGTTCTGACTGGGCATGCGTCGTGCATATGCAGGCCTGAGGTGGACGTTTTGAGGTCGATTGGTGAGGTATCAACGTGAAGCATTCGTGGGAGACCATCCAACTGAACTCGTGTGGAGTGGAAGTAAGGCTATGACGCAAATGCGCAGACAGAGAATTGTTGGAAAAGGGCACTGAAATGAACGCTCTACGGTCGAGGTGGACCGAATGGATCGTGTGAGGTATCAGTTTGAGACACTCGTAGAGGAGAGTCCGACTGGACTAGTATGTAGTAAAAGTTGGGCTATGGCGCGCAGATAGGGAATTGTGAGGAAAGAGCATTGGAATGGATGGATTGCGTCCCGATGGGCTTATGTCATGGCCGGATTGTCCGTCGTGCGTCGTGCGTAAACATCTTCTTCTCTGAAACCGCTTGGCCGATTAAGCTGAAACTTGGTATGCACGTTCCCCCCAATGAGTACACCAGAATGTGTTCATGCCGTGTCGATACGATTTTAAATATGGCTGCCATGGTGGCCATCTTGAATTTGCCAGTGAAATCTTGTCATCATTATTTTTCGGTAACTACTGCATGGATCTTTCTCAAATTTGGTACACAGGTTCCTCTTGGGGTCTAGTTGTGCAAGATACCTTTTGAGGTCTGATTCAAAAATCCAATATGGCCACCAGGTGGCCATCTTGGATTTCCCGATGAAACATTGTTATCGCGATTTCTCAGGAACTACTGCATAGATCTTTCTCAAATTTGATACACAGGTTCCCTTGGGGTCTAGTTGTGCAAGATACCTTTTGTGGTCTGATTCAAAAAATTCAATATGGCCGCCAGGCGGCCATCTTGGATTTCCCCATGAAACATTGTTATTGCGATTTCGCAGGAACTACTGCGTGGATCTTCCTCAAATTTGGTACACATGTTCCCCTTGGGGTCTAGTTGTGCATGATACATTTTCTGCACTGATTCGAACATCCAATATGGCAACCAGGCGGCCATCTTGGATTTCCCTATGAAACTTCGTTATCGTGATTTATCAGGAAGTACTACATGGATCTTTCTCAAATTTGATACACAGGTTCCCCTTGGGATCTAGTTGTGCAAGATACTTTTGTGGTATGATTCAGAAATCCAATATGGCCACCATGCGGCCATCTTGGATTTCCAGATGAAACATTGTTATCGCGATTTCTCAGGAACTACTGCATGGATCTTTCTCAAATTTGGTACAGATGTTCCCCTTGGGGTCCAGTTGTGCAAGATACAAGGGGTCGAGGTGTATCCGCTGTCGTGGTAACCCGCTCTCGTAAATTTCGTACGAGTGAACTGGAGTGGTGGTGGGTACAACGTCGGTCGTCGTTGTCTGTTCACTGTGAGGGATGAAATCCGGTGGGTTTTCAGACGTAGTGGGTGTACTTGGTGTAGGTGTGGACTGTATACTTGGTGTGGAGCTCGATGTGGGTTGTACACGTGGTGTGGTGGTGGTGATGACTGGGCTCGATACGGGGTTGACTGGTGCTAGCTGTAGACTGGTTTCACTGCCACTCACAGCTGGAGTTCTCAGTTGGTTGAGTAGCGTGCTGACATAGGCTACGTCGTAAAACACACCTCCGTACAACACATTCAGCAGGGTTAGCAATATCACAACAAAGCCCACTTGCGCTTTGCGCGTTTTGTGAGAAGCTGTGTTCAGAGGCAGCTGCTGTGTGTCCATAGCACCGTGGTCGAACGTGGAATGAAGGATGACGGCAGTGGTGTCTGGCTTTATAGTCGTTTCACATGGTTGGCAGCGACCCAGGAACTGAAGGAACTGGGACAGCCTTGCCATTTGACGAAATGAAACAGTTTGCCACGTCGACGTTCCGTTTTCAAAATCTGCTCCACCGTCTAGTAGTCTTGCTTTGTTTTTACGACAGGCTGTAATTCCGTCTCGTAAAACGTCCCTAGCAACGGTTCCCCCTGAAGATCTTCCAGTTCATAGACTCGCTGCTGTCGGGGTACGTTTAATCAGGAAGTGCTCATCGCTCCAGTTGGGCAAGTAACTTTTCTCAAATTGACCTTTGACTTTACTGATCCGCACAGGGTCCCCGACCTTGTACACCTCCTTCGTCGTTCGCTGCGATTGCCTTGGGTACAAGACACGCCGGACTTGGGCTTCATTGCGTTGGGTCACGGTAATGGGGGCTCTCTCTATACTCCGGTGATAGGCTCGATTGTAACCACTCACAAGTTTCGGGAGAACATCGATGTAGCCTACGGCCTTGTATTCTTATAGGTGAAATATTTATACATGCGGCCTTTGAATGTCCTGTTGAACCTTTCCACCACGGAAGCCTTGGTCTCGTTGTACGTATGGAAGAAAACCACCTTCTGGGCTTTCAGAAACTGTTGAAACGGTCTGTTGAGGAATTGCGTGCTTTCGTCGGTTTGCATATACATGGGTTTGCGCCCGGTCCTGAAGATGTCCTTGAACGCCACTATGAGATTCGCCCCCTTTTTCAACCGGATGGGTACCACCCACGCATACTTCGACAGGATATCGATGCACGTCAAGATATACCGATTTCCATCGTTGTGTTTGGCAAAGGCGCTCATATCGACCAAATCCGCTTGCCATTGGGCATCTAGTCCTCCCACGATGACCCGGTTCCGTAGAAAATGGCGTCGGGCAGCTCGATGTAAGGTATAGGTGTCTTGTTTTTCTTAACCAATCTCGGACTTGAGCACGTTGTATCCCCTGGGTTTTGGCCGCTCGATAGAGAGCCGTCAATGCACTATAGGCCGCCGGACTGTCGGGATTGTAGTATAAGTTATCCAACACCTTCTCCCAGCTTTTCATGGTGACAAATGATGATGGACCCTGGCTCTATCGTTTATTTATAACGGGTATATCTTGGGCCGGAGTTTGTTCTTTGGCTTCTGCCAGCACAGTGTCCATGGCAAATGACCAGTCCAAATCGTCTGATGACCGCTTGATAAGCACTTGATCCACATCTACCACGGTGTAGGGTCCGCATCACAGATGTCTCCCACCTCTTCCATGATATCGACCTTATCCGCATGAACGTGCAGGAAAACCTCGGGGGTCAAGCTGAGATACGCCAGTATTATATGCTCCGTCATGGTCAGTACGTGAATGGTACCAGATTTGACTGTCTCTCGTATTTATAGGGAGAACCCAGTGAGATCAAAGGATCGGGTGGTCATGTCACTGGGCTGACTGAGTCTAGCCGGATAATCAATGGTATCGTCGTCTGCCTCCGCTTCATTGCTAGAAATTTGTTCATTGGGTTCTGCCGCCGCTTCTCTCATGGCAAGAGCCCACTCCAACTCGTCTGATGACCGCTCGTCCGGTGTAAACAGCTGGTCCACGATAGGTACCACTTTCTCGAAGGCTGTCCACAGATCGGGGTCTAGGGTGAAGCCTCGCGTAGGGTCTTGGTAACGGCCCAGGCGTGGGAAGAAGGGTCCACGGTGTACGTAGATGGCATTGTCCATGTGGATGAGGTTTCCGTCGAGCTCACCGCTCAATACCCGTTTAAATTTGGTCCAGCCGTCGCGGTGGAGCGTAACCGTATTCGATACGGTCTCAGTGTGCGACCAGCAAACATCTTCACGGTCTTCAACGAGGGTGACTTTATCTTCATAGACGTGTAACCCCACCCGGGGTGTAAGGGGAAGGATGGGTCGTAGGACTGATTACATGGTTGACTCAATGACGAACGGTGAATGACGCACACGGTGTCTGACCCTCGTATTTATGGTGAGGTCCCACTGTCAATGCCACAGCGCAAGGGTCAATAGGGCAAAGACTATTGTGAGGCCAACCAGCCGTCGCTGGTTCCGGCGTGAGCGCTCGTGGTCCATAGCCCGAGCATCAAGGATGACTGTCATAGTCCAGTAGTGGTGAGTGATGGCACACCTCACCATCGTGTGCACTCTCTCGAGGACCGCTTCTGTGAACTCTTTCAGGATCTGGCGTCGCCCCTCGTTGTCGTCGTCATCTGCAAACATGGACCGAACCACTGCTCGGTAACCCGTGAGTGCATTAACCACGGTGGCATGCTGTAAAATGCGAGTCGCATAGGGCTGGATCTCCGTCATGGCTCTGCAACCGTAGAAATGAAGGTGTGGGATCCAGAGGGACGTGTTTTATAGACCATGTCACACATGCGCGCCTATACGTAGCTCTATGGGTGTAGTCCGTGATACGTACTATTCTGATTGGTTAGTGCAAAAAGAGAGCAACAACAACAAAGATTACAGCGCCGGAGGCGCTCCTTGATCCTCTGGAAAATCTTCTCCACGTCTCATGGTATAGCTCCGGTGAGGCAGGCTTAGGCTGATGAGGCTCGGGCAAGTAGCTACTCTCAGGAAATAGGCTCAGGCTGGTCAGGCAGGCTCAGACTGGCCAATGAATGCAGCAATGCCCTAAAAATTCCCACTTGTATACACCTACATAGAAGTATCCGGATGTAGGCGCGGACGTAGGCGAAAGCATTCTAGTACCCGGATGTAGGCGCAGACGTGAGCGAAATTCTAGTACCCGTTCATTGGTTCTTTTATCGATCGCTCATTGTCTCTTTTTCTCGACCGCTGATTGGTCCAAATGGAACTGCCCATCCTTCCCAGGTTAATTTACAATCCCCTTTTTGTGTTCAAGCTCTGTATATCGATGCCGCAACATTGTTGCCAAACGTTGCCGAAAGGGAGACCTTTTGAGCTGGATGTGACTTTTGACCTTTTGACCCGACATTCACCCGCGCACCTCCAGTGATGCCGCGCACTTCCGTATAACCCGCGCTCGCGCGCTGCGGCCGGGGCGGGGCGGGCCGGGGAAAACCCGGATGGAAAATCCGGACCCTACGTCTGAGGGAAAATAGGAACTCTTCTGGGTTCGGAGGTAGTTTTAGTCAAACTCGGAAGTGGCGTCTGTGCGCAGAACCCACACCACCAAACCACAACCATGGACCCATAGTGGTTGGTCAAATACGCCCCCACGTATCTCCAAAATGCCTGCTTTCTATACTACGACCAGACTGCGCATGCGCAGACCATTGAACACGGATGAAACATTAATTCGGTCGGATGCTCCTCCACGAGAGCTTCAAAATAAGACCTCAGACGACTCCATCGGACCCATAGTGACCCATGTCGGCGCCAAATTGTCTATTTCCATTGACAAAATGTCTATTTCCATATACTTGGTATACTGCGCATGCGCAGAATGACGTCAGTTTTACGTCACATCCACCCTGTCGGATGCTGCTTCACGAATGCTTCACATTGATACCTCACTCGACCCCATCAAACCATTAGGGGCCTACCTAGACCCAAAAACGTCTATTTCCATACCCTTTTCCCACAATTCCCTGTCTGCGCATGCGAATAATGTTGCATTATAACGAACAACACACTAATCCCTCACGAGAGCTTCAAAATAAGACCTCATACGACACCATAGGACCATTAGGGGCTCACCTAGATCCCAAAATGTCTATTTCCATACCCTTTTCCCACAATTCCTGCTTGCGCATGCACAGAATGACGCCAGTTCCACGTCACCCCCATCCCGTCGGATGCTCCGTCACGAATGCTTCACATTGATACCGCACTCGATCCAATCGGCCCACTCGTGGCCCACCTAGCCCCCAAAACGTCTATTTCCGTACCCTTTTCCCACAATTCGATACGAACGATACACTAGTCCACGTGGATGCTCCTTCACGACTGCTTCACATTGATACCTCATACGACTCCATCGGACCAATAGTGGCCCACCTAGACCCCAAAACGTCTATTTCCATACACTTTGTCTACTGCGCATGCGCATAATGACGTCAGTTCCACGTCACACCCATCCCTTCGGATGCCCCTTCACGAATGCTTCACTTTGACACCCCACTCGATCCAATCGGTACCCTAGGGACCCTCGCCCTGAAGATTGTCGGAGAATGCCGAAGAATTTGGGACTACTTTCTGTCCGTGGAGGCATACCGCATCACCACCAGACCACATCACGGCGGAGGAATACACACGCCCGATTCACGCAGGCCGGAATTGACGTCATACCTGCGCACAACACTCCTGCGCACACCGCCACAAAATCGTCATACCTACGCACAACACTCCCGCGCACACCCACTCCACAATTCCTGCGCATGCGCAGTGACTAGCCAAAGGCTCGAAAAGGGTTATATATACTACTCTCTTGGATTGCACGGCGTTATCTTCTGACCAGTATTAATATTTGTACCAGTTATAATCGGCCGGTAGGTGAATATGCTATTACGTTGTGTTTAATGGAAACCACTTTTAAAGTGCTTCTTCAAATAAGGGCATGACTTCCTTGAGGAATGGCATAGGCCGGCTATCCAATTGTGATACACCATGCCCACTTTGGTGTCCTGATCAGTTTGAATCTCAATTAGTTCCAAGTAGAATGTCATTCCCTCTGTGCCATTGCATGGCATTCCATAAGCCATCTTTTCTCTGCCGAGATCCGAATAGTATACCAGAGAGTTCATGGGAGTTAAAACTCGGTGCACTATGCCATTCCTTTTGAAATGCCTTATGTCAGTTTCCAGCGTGCCCCAATTTCAAGGAGCTCTCTCAAGGTAGTCCGCTGGTGGTTTTTGGCTTTGGCGGCCATTTTCCATGTTTTTGCCGGTTTTCTCTATTAGGTTATCTCCCTTTCCTGGGTTAAGAGAGTGGGATTTCCTTTAAAAGTCTTCTAGCCGAGAATTTTGCACAGCAACATTCATCCAATTTGATAAATTTTGATAGACATTGTGATTCTCCTGAAACAGTTAGAATACAAGAAAAAAGTTAAATACTATTTACATGATTTTTCCATGGATATTGTCCAAAACCAATGTTATTTCCTATGTTTTCTGGGTAATCAAATGGAGCATGGGTCAGTTCATTCAACAGCGGCTAGTTAAAAAATGCACACGAACCTAAAATATTTTTTTTGCTCTCCCTCATATTACACAATTATGAATGCAACAAAACACATTATTCAAAAAGATAATTTCTTTCATTTAACAGCAGCCGACATCCTGACAAAACAATGGGACATTGTTTTCGAGTAATTATCACGCATGTGTATAACACACTTGTGAGGGAACACATTCGTATATCTATACATTGAGGATTAGATAATGAGTACTGTTTATATTCGCATCATTTTCGTCTTATCAACGTCTCTCTATAGCCTACATGATGCCCATGTTTTGAGTTATCCGTGACATCCTTCTCTCATTTATCACACAGCATTCAGAAAAACGTTCAGTTATTTATATTTATTCTGTAAAAGCTCTGTTTGCAAGTTTTGTTAATCAAAACATCAGGGGATTCGTCACTTAGTTTTTTCAATAGATACTAAGAGCGTTTGGCATATTTTTTTCGTTTGCAACCGAACGCGCACAGCAACGAAACCATTGTCAATTTCGCCAAAATGTATATAATGCTTCGTTGAATTAGGACTTCAGTTCCCATGCAGAAGTCCCCCTGATTATATATGGCAAGCAACAGTTTTCTATCCCATCTATTCCCCCCGACATCAACAACGCTCTCAAACCTATTGAAGCCATGTCGGCGGGGGACCCATATAGAATCCTCTAGCTGCTCGTTGGTGAATTTTATTCGCCTTAATTGTACTCAAGGGAATACACAGCGAGTTATCATTCGCAACTTCTCGGGGATCTCCGGTTTGAGGTGTCCCTCCAAGGCCATTGACGCCATATTGGACTAGAGCGTGGTCACGTGTGTTTCGGTCTGTCAGGGAACTGTCAGTGACGTCACGGGAATTATATCTTGCCAATACCTGGCGTGTGTACCATTTAAACTGATGGTTTTCTATTAAAACGTGCTTCGAATGAAAAGAATAAACAGTTTTTAGAATATCTGACGTAAATCAGAGACTCGCAGGGAGATATTTGCTGGTCGGGGATTAAGGCTTCCGCGAGAGTGATTGGGCTTCGGAGCCATGCGTATTAAACCGTTCCGGCGCGTCACATCTTGAAATTCATAGGAAATTCATGGTGTCGTCCCCCGAGCGTAGAATCGGTCCCCTTCGTAAATTTCCGCTCGGGAGTTCCGAATGAGCGAGTTATGTCTCGTTTACACTGGATTTGAGGATGTGTGATGTTTACCCTATAATAATTTATTCGGGTGTGATGGTAGTGAACATGAATTTTCATTTGAAAGTGAAACGACTGAAAGTGATTATATACTGTAAACATGCTGAAGTTCGTATCATGCGAGGAGGGGGGGGGGGAAATTTGGCTTAATGTCACACTCAAGTTTGTTTCACTCATATGGTGGCAGTCAGTTTGGTTGGTGGAGAACGCCGGAGTACCCGGAGAGAACCATCGCTCTTCGGTAAGTTACTGACAAACTTCCACACATGGACCTGCGAAATTGTGATGGCCAATTGCTCTATACTGTTTTGATCTAAGTTTGAAAACGGTCGGATGTGCTTTTTCGACATTTTAGCGACATATTCTACAGGGATTCCACTTTATATATAAAATATGATAACTCAAACCAAAACAATTTGTGTGTTTTTATTATAACAATGCATTGCTTAGCGTTACAATAGGCTGAAATATCATTGTAGTTTGAGATGACATTTTTCATCAAAATAAAAAATTGTGGAAATGCTCCGCGTGTATCCTACCAGTAACGTTATGTGGGCACGTAAAAAATGCATTGAGGCAGACGTCGTCGTAGTTCTGTTGTCAGGCGGCTCGCTTTCGAAAGCAGTGTGGCGACCAGTTCGTTGAGCTATGAGTTCCGAGTCACACTTCATATCAAAATTTGTGTCTTCTTTTTTTCATTGGTTTGCCTAACATATCAGATTTCGATTTATTTATGTTACGTGAAAAAATCTCAAGTGATATTCAGTTAACAAAATACAGATATAACTGTGTATACACTTTAATGCATTTTCTGCTTCAACTCGACCCTTATTGTAGCACACTCATGACTGGGGTTATTTTTATGGACCAGAAACTTTCCCCAGGTAGAAACATGAAGCTGGGCTATCGAAACCCCTCGGCTCTGAACCCCAGCTATTATAATGTAAGGGTGTCTCTACCAATTGATTGGCTTGTGGGAAGAAATATTTACCCCTGGTATTGTAAGTGTACTTTCTGTGAAAAAAAAAAAAAGTTTTCCTCCCCTTAAATTAATTTGTTTCTGGAATAAATACATACACTATAGATATACGTTTGTCATATCTTGGTAAACACAACTAAAATTGCTGAAATGGAAATCATTAGAAGAGAGCCAAATTTGGGGAAACATTTAAGCGGTGGGAATATAAAATGACGTGTGGCAACTAAAAAGTGTTGTTAGGTTAGGCTGTTAGCAAAACAAAAAAGTAAAACTACAAATCATGTTGTGAATAAATTTTGTAACTTAACATAGGAATTAGTGAATTTTATTAGACAAGGGGCATAACTCTGCAAAATATTTTCTGACACGACTCATTTTCGATAGGCATCTACTTCAGGTCAAGAGAAACAACTGTATCACGTTAGGATGTTGTATATGGGACGGTTCTGAAATTATCACAATAACAAATCATTAATGGATTTTTATTTGTAACGAAAGATCCCGAAGGATCTTGGCGCCCACCATTGTCCGATATTTGTAAGCTAATGACTAAAGGATCTTTTTGTCCATTGTTACTAAGTACAAACGATTGATTTGTAATTTTGTTTACAGAATTTCGAATCTGAGCGAAAAGGATCGGAAAAGGTCAATGAAAAACACCAAGATATAATCTTTCTAAGTTTCAGGAGTTTCAAGATTTCTAGAAACTGTACTTATGTCAGTTGTTATAATACAAGAGAAATGAGCAAAGTTAGTCTGAAAGTGAATGTACGGAGGATTCTTCGCCTTTGTTTCGTAGTACTTTTTTTATTTATTTTTGTTGCACGTGTCATCATTGGGTACTGGAAGCGAAGACCAATCTCTTTGACACTTTGGCATGAGCTATGAAACATACTTAAGATTTTATAATTAAGAACGAGTGCTATTTCTGTTATGTTTATACGGCTATTTTGAGATATCTCTTTTAAGATACCATGCCTGAAAATAGCAAGATGGTACACTACTTAATACTGAAGGGATCCGGTCTGCGCAGTAATGTTGAAACTTCGAAAGTGCCTGAATCCTGATTATCTCCCTTGGATCGAAACATGCAGTAGTCTACAGTTGTGACGTTGAGTCACAAGAGTGACGTCCCTTCATATAGCCGACCCGCCGGCAGACGAAAGGGTGGAGCAGTTCACTTGCTTCTGCATGGACTAAAGAAAGCTGATTTAAAATTTGAAGAAATACATTTTAATTCCGAATTATTTGAACTCCTTGATATGGAAGGTGAAGGTATGGATATTCTCTATAGTCAATATATAGAATATGCCCCACCGTTTGATCCGCCGACTCTTGTGATGCAACGTCACAACTCGAGAATACTGAATTAATTTGAAGCGTAACTTGGATTTTCGAATCGGACCAAAAACGGTATCTAGCACTACTAGGCCCGATGTGGGACCTGTGTATCAAATTTCAGAAAGATCCACGAAATATTTCCTGAGAATTCACGGTAACAATGATTGTTAAGGGGAAATTCAAGATAGCCGCCTTGTGGCCATATTGGATTTTCGATTCGGGCCGAAAAAGGTATCTTGCACAACTAGACCATAAGGGGAACCTGTGTACCAAATTTGAGAATTTTCGAATCGGACCAGAAAAGGTATCTTGCACAATTGAACCTGTGTATCAAATTTGAGAAAGATCCAGGCAGTACTTCCTGAGAAATCATGATAAAAAAAATTCATGGGAAAGTCTAAGATGGCCGACCATATTGGATTTTCGATTCGGACCGAAAAAGGCATCTTGCATATCGAGACCCTAAGGGGAATCTGTGTATCAAAATTGAGAAAGATCCATGCAGTAGTTCCTGAGAAATGACGATAAAGTTTCATGGGGAAATCCAAGATGGCTGCCTGGTGGCTATACTGGATTTTTCAAATCGTACCAGGAAAGGTATCTTGCACAACTAGATCCGAAGGGGAACCTGTGTACCAAATTTGAGAAAGATCCATGCAGTAGTTCCTGAGAAATCGCGATAAGGTTTCATGGGAAAATCCAATATGGCTGCCTGGTGGCCATATTGGTTTTTCGAATCAGACCGAAAAAGGTATCTTGCACAACTAGACCCCAAGGGGAACCTGTGTACCAAATTTTACAAAGATCCATGCAGTACGTAGTTCCTGAGAAATCGCGATAACAAGGTTTCATGGAGAAATTAAAGATGGCTGCCTTGTGGCCATACTGGATTTTCGATTCGGACCGAAAAAGGTTATCTTGCAAAACTAGACCCCAAGGGGAAACTGTGTACCAAATTTGAGAAAGATCCATACAGTAGTTCCTGAGAAATGATAACAAAGTTTCATGGAGAAATCCAAGATAGCTGCCTGGTGGCCATATTGGATATTCGAATCGGACCAGAAGAGGTATCTTGCACAACTACACCCCAAGGGGAACCTGTGTACCAAATTTGAGAAAGATCCATGCAGTAGTTCCTGAGAAATCGCGATAACAAGGTTTCATGGGGAAATCCAAGATGGCTGCCTGGTGGCCATATTGGATTTTCGAATCGGACCAGAAAAGGTATCTTGCACAACTAGACCTCAAGGGGAACCTGTGTGCCAAATTTGAGAGAGATCCATGCAGTAGTTCCTGAGAATTCGCGATAACAAGGTTTCATGGGGAAATCCAAGATGGCTGCCTGGTGGCCATATTGGATTTTCGAATCGGACCAAAAAAGGTTTCTTGCACAACTAGACCTCAAGGGGAACCTGTGTATCAAATTTGAGAAAGATCCATGCAGTAGTTCCTGAGAAATCGCGATAACAAGAAATTGTTTACGGACGGACGACGGACCACGGACAAAAAGCGATTTTGAACAGCCCACCATCTGGTGATGGTGGGATAAAAAGGGGTATAACTCTGCAAAATATTGTCCGAGATAACTCATTTTCGATAGGCTTCTGATTTACGTGAAGATAAATAGATGTAACAAGTTTGGTTGCCATGCATGAAACGGTTCTGTAGATAACGCGGTAACGGACGGACGGACGGACGTACGGACGGACAGCCGTACATGATGCCGACAATACCCCTAGGCCAAAGTTGGCCGAGGGGTAAAAAGTGAAGTATACTTCTCTGAACTCGTAATATAATTCTCGTTGTGAACATTGCTGTACCATTTAACAATTCGAAGTGGGAGTGTTGTCACAAGGATATGCGTTCAGACCAGAACAGAAAAATATCTGGTTCACAGTTAAACGAAGGAGCGAATTTGAAGTCAATAATGAGGGAGTATTATGCCCTTCGTAGGCTTTCTTAAGAGAGTGTGGCTTTCAGACACAATCTCCCGCGTTCCTGGACAACGCTTCCAAACAGTTCCAAACAAAGGAAGCAAATGCAGCTAGATTGGTCACTAAAATCAGATGGGCAGTCGAGAGCGACAATTAACCAGAGAAAAGATAAGATTTGCGCTTTCAGTACCGGTAGATGTATTAATGCGTTCTCGGTCTCTTATTTTGGTATCTACGTGAATGTCAAACTTAGCAGCCAGGCGAATACGTATCACGGACAGATGTTCTACGCCAACATCGATTTGCTAAATTGCAATTACGTATCACGTTAAAAGAATATCATGCTATTCTGTATGATTTCAAATATTCGCACATTATTCAGAGTTAAAGAGGATTGAGAATTACTGCAAGATACATTGGGGAATAATTATCAACGGGAAATATACAAACAGATTTCTCTCAAACAGGATACAGTCTTCTGTCACCCGACTAAAAAGATCTTCTAAAGTAGCTGCTCGATAAAAAGAATATCTTACAATCTTAAAATCTATACATTCGATAAGAATATGTTTCACTGTGAGAACTTGGTGAATGTAACCATGGTATTTGTACAATTCTGCGCGGTGGAAATACACGATTGGAATTGTTCAAAGGCAGTGATATCTACTGAGGTGTACTACCATAAATCTAACAACTGTTTCGCATCACTTTTCGCTCTTCGCTCCCACACTCATCTTCCTCCAAACACACATCAAATTATTCTCTATATTTAACCCAGGTTGACATTGTTATGGATACGAATTTGGAGTCTCTCCGACTTGGATCTCTCAAGCTAAAACTCTTGGGCCACCCACAATAATATTTCTGTTTCCAGTAACCCTACCTACCCTTAAATTTTGCATTTAAAAACAGTTGGGGGGGGGGGGGCAATTTTTTTTTCAACTGTACTGAAATCCAATACAAAATTTGACCAAAAAAAATCAAAATAATTAGAAAAAAAAAATCAAAACAAAAATAAAATAAAATCCATGAGTACCTACATTCCCATTTTTCTAAAGTTGGTTCATGAGAAAACAAGTATTATTGTGCATGGCCTTATTTGAAAAGAAAATACATCTCAATCCCAAATTTGTCTTAAAACTTCTCAGGAAATACTACTCTTGATCAACACATCACATTATGCTATAGATGCCCATCAGCATGACAAAACAAAAACACACAAAAAACACTTTCCCACACCTAAGTGTTGTGTGTTGAATTGTGTCGGATTAACACATACATGATAGGGAGTTGGAGAAAAAAATGCCATAAAATTTGATTCTTCTTTAAAGAAATTTAATACACATGCATTTTTTTTTAGATAACAATTACATAACTGTTTCAATTATTGGTTCTACACGTTTAACCCCCTTAATATGGGTAGGGTTATATGAAGATAACCAGTTGTTCGACAACAGAATAGAACCATTTCGTGGTGCCATATTAAAGCATAAATGATTTCGAAGACCACACCCATGTCAGAAGACATCATTCAGATGGTGGTTTATCACTGAACCTTGTAAGAGGGTCCTTTATTTCGTTTTGTGCCCTCTTCTGAACCGTAATACCGCTTGAAGATCGGAACCATTTTTTTTCAAGAGTGTAGTGAACATTTAAGAGAAATATATCTCGGGTATCTGTCCGCGGTTAACTGATGTGCTGTTAAATGTAAGTGATGATGGTGTGAAGAATTCGAACGTCTGGCCATTCTTCACAACAGATTTGCGTCCGGGACAACCGCTGAATGAAGGCGGACCTGTAATATCCGCTATGATTGTCACTCGGGTTCCAGCTGCTACAGGGACCGGTTCTGGAAGCAATACAGGATAGATGGATTGATCGCGGAATGTTTCGTAGACAACTGATGTTCTTCCTATCAAAGTACCTTCCTTCTTCACAATCAAATCCACGCTGTAGGAGCCGGGCTTGCACCTTGAGCCGTACAGACCTACACCGCGTAGTACTATCCGAGCGTTACAAGAGAATCCGATGGAATCTACCGAAGAAGGGCCGTATACATGTTCTCCGCTCCATAAAATCAAATGATCACAGAATCGTGATATTTGGATCAATTTCTTAGACCGTAACTTAGACGAAAACTCCAAATCCGGTTTAGTGAAACTATTCAGTGCCTGAAAAATTCGTGTACATTCTAGCAAGCTTAACATGTTTTGATCGACAACCTGGCGAGCGAAATACTCCTTGTCCAACAAGTACACAGCGTCACCCAAGACCTCTCGTTGTGACGCCCCGCCTGGAGTCAGTCCGCGTCTATTACATTCCGCCTTGGACCATTCCACTACAGCCTCGAACACTTTCTCTTCGTCCGCTTCTAGCGAATCACGCACCAGGAGCTTCTGGAGGTTGACTTTTGTTAGGTCTCGGAATCCATCTGATGCCAGTACCGCCTCTGCTTGAGAGTCCACGAACCTCACACACTTCCTCTCCAGTTTCTCCTCGTTGTATAACACCGCTTCGTTGAGAATGGTACATACCGAGTCGACTGTGATATTTTTATTCAACCAGATGACAGCTTCGGCTGCCAGCCCTCCAACTGCATACTTTTTCGCGGCATAAAGAACGCCCATAATTGTGGCTGGCGACAGCTCTGCCTCTCCATAATACATATACCTGTAAAGATTCGCCAAATTTCCCGTTAACACTCTGATCTGTCAGAAAGTTGAATAGAATGTGTTGTTCTTCCCCAAGTTTGATAATTACATAGTGAATTCAATTCATTTCAGTCTTGCGTTCAACGTGAATTCGTTTTTGATCAGTTGATTTCTATAACACGACACCGTAAACTTCTATTGTACATTTTACAGTAATTAATCGTAGTTTCAGCGCAGCAAAGTTACAGTAAATTAGTGTGGGAATTACACTAAACAATGTATTTTGTAACATTAACTTTAAATTAATGGCAACTTTGCTGCACTAAAACTACAGTACACGGTCAGAAAAATGGTGATGGCTTATCGTCATTTATCGGCAAGGATAACTGGTTATGAGGTAATTTCATCGCCAAATATTGGTGACTGGGCCTGGTCATCATTAATAAATGGCGACGAGCAATGGCGGTAGATTTCATCGCCAATAAATGGAGGGAGGGAGGAAATTTGGCTTAAGGTCACACTCAAGTTTGTTTCACTCATATGGTGACAGTCAGTTTGGTTGGTGGAGGAAGCCGGAGTACCCGGAGAGAACCACCATCCATCGGCAAGTGACTGACAAACTTTCACACATGGACCAGCTGGGCTCGGACCCGTGCCGGTTCAGCGGTGTGAGGCTAGCGGTCACCAGCGAAGCGCCTTAGACCACTCGGCCACCGAGGGCCCGCCAATAAATGGTGAATGTCATTACCACATAATGGTGATAATGGAATATGGCGATGTTTTTACTGACAACCATTTATTGCTGATGCTGCCGTCGCCTTTCTGGTGATAACTCTGCATAAGTGAGAGTACAAATAACATAATCGTCATACATAGATATTTACCAAGTCGCTAAATATGACATGGAACAACATTTACATACAAACAATGGATAAGGCATTGAAGGAGGTGTTCGGTTTGAATGTAATTCTTCCTGAGTGTGTTGCGTTTATAAACCAAAAATATAATTTTCTCGTGTTTACTTCAACAGCTATTAGATCGAAAGAGAAAATACTGAATTTTCGTTTTCTGAAATTTCACTGACAAGAGATTTGTCCAAAAAATATTACAAGTCTTAGAAAATAGGCATTTTTTTTCAATTTTTGGTGATGGCTTTGGGGAAATTCCCATCATATGCAAAATATGATACCTTCAATGAAAACGAGCCAAATATCCAAATTCTGTGGGTTTGGTCCTAAAAGATACTGAAAAAATGGCAGCGAGACAATAGAGCAACAGAGAGTGACGCTGAAGAGAAAACGAGAGATCCTGAAGGATCTTGGCGCCCACCATTGTCCGATAATTGTGAGCTAATAACAAGAGGATCTTTTTGTCCATTGTTAGTAAGAATGGACGATGGATTTGTGATTTTGTTTACAGAATTTCGAATCTGAGCGAAAAAGATCGAAAAAGGGACACTGGAAAACACCAAGATATAATCTTTCTAAGTTCCAGGAGTTTCAAGATTTCTAGAAACTGTTCTTATGTCGGAGAAATGAGCAAAGTTCGTCTGAAAGTGAATGTATATGTACGGAGGATCCTTCGTCTTCGTTTTGTAGTAATTTTTTTTTTGACGTGTCATCATTGGGTACTGAAAGCGAAGACAAATCTCTTTGACACTTTGGCATGAGCTATGAAACATACTTAAGATGTTATAATTAGGAACGAATGCTAATTCTGTTCTGTTTACTGGGCTAGTTTGATATATCTCTTTTAAGATACCATGCTCGAAAATAGTAAGATGGTACAATACTTAATACTGAAGGGATCAGGGCCGCACAGTAATGTTGAAACTTCGAAAGTGTCTGCATCCTGATTATCTCCCTTGGATCGAAACATGCAGTAGTCTACACTTGTCACAAGAGTGACGTCCCTTCATGTAGCCGACCCGCCGGCAGACGAAAGGGTGGGGCAGTTCACTTGCAACTGCATGGACTAAAGACAACTGATTTAAAATTTGAAGAAATACATTTTAATTCCGAATTATTTGAACTCCTTGATATGGAAGGTGAAGGTATGGATATTCTCTATATATCCGCCGACTCTTGTGATGCAACGTCACAACTCGGGAATACCGTATTAATTTGAAGTGTAACTTGGATTTTCGAATCGGATCAAAAGGCATGTTGCACAACTAGACTTCAAGGGGAACCTGTGTACCAAATTTGAGAAAGATCCATGCAGTACTTAGTTCCTGGGAAATCGCGATAACTAGGTTTCATAGGGAAATCCAAGATGGCCGCCTTGTGGCCATATTGGATTTTCGATTCGGACCTGAAAAGGTATCTTGCACAACTACACCCGAAGAGGAACCTGTGTACCAAATTTGAGAAAATCCCAGTGTGGAGCGGTTTAACTAAACTCAAAATAAATAAAGCGACTACTGCAATACGATGCATAGTGTATTCTCTTAGCTTTCAAAGACAACTGTCTTCATCCTCAGAGAGTGGCTAAAGCACTGAGCGAGGGTACACATAGGTTTATATACATACATGTAGGTGAGATCAACCTCACTCAAATAGTTGTAAGTACAAGACAGTGAGAAGGGAAACAACAAACTATGGTACAGTACAAGGCAGAAATAACTTGCTCATAAACGCGAGTGAAAAAAACACATTTTCGCGATTATAATTTATTAATCGCAGCCGGAAAACTCGCCTAAATCGCGCAAAAAAACAAAAACAAATCACTCGCGTTTATGAGCAAGTTATTTCTGCCTTGTACTGTATATATACAATTACAAAACTACTAATTAAGCAACAATTGAATGTGTGAAACCGGTCATATCATACATTGAATAGGTACAGAGGTGTAGAAGACATACTATTGTTCAGATCAGGGCAAGATTTGCTGATTTGCAGGGATTCCTTTATCTTTAGTTCTGAGTCAAATTTAGCATTATCTATAATAGTGTACCTGGCATGGTTAGGATTATGTCCTTTGTACAAACAGTGATCTCCAAATGCAGACTGAGATCACTGTTGGTACACTAACCATAAATGTCAAATTTGACTCTTTAAAAGATAAGGAGTCCCTACAAACAAATGTAGTATGTCTTACCTATGTCTTCAGTGACCTTAACAATTTTCCCCAGCAATTGTATATATAACATAGTTTGTTGTTTCCCTTCTCACTGTATTGTACTTTCAACTATTTGAGTGAGTTGATCTCACCTACTGTGTGCTCTCTGAGATGAAGGCTGGTGTCGTTAACTTAAGCTACACCATCGTATTGCAGTAGTCGCTTTATTTATTTTGAAATTTGAGAAAGATCCATGCAGTACTTCCTGAGAAATGACGATAATGTTTCATGGAGAAATCCAAGATGGCTGCCTGGTGGCCATATTGGATTTTCGAATCGGACCAGAAAAGGTATCCTGCACATCTAGACCTTAAGGGGAACCTGTGTACCAAATTTGAGAAAGATCCATCCAGTAGTTCCTGAGAAATCGCGATAACAAAGTTTCATGGAGAAATCTAAGATGGCTGCCTGGTGGCCATATTGGATTTTCGAATCGGACCAGAAAAGGTATCTTGCACAACTAGACCCCAAGGGGAACCTGTGTACCAAATTTGAGAAAGATCCATATTAAAGTAGTTCCTGAGAAATCGCGATAACAAGGTTTCATGGGGAAATCCAAGATGGCTGTCTGGTGGCCATATTGATTTCCGAATCGGACCAGAAAAGGTATCTTGCACAACTAGACCCCAAGGGGAACCTGTGTACCAAATTTGAGAAAGATCCATGCAGTAGTTCCTGAGAAATCGCGATAACAAGATTTCATTGGGAAATCCAAGATGGCTGCCTGGTGGCCATATTGGATTTTCGAATCGGACCAGAAAAGGTATCTTGCTCAACTAGACCCCATGTGGGACCTGTGTACCAAATTTGAGAAAGATCCATGCAGTAGTTCCTGAGAAATCGCGGTAACAAGGTTTCATGGGGAAATCCAAGATGGCTGCCTGGTGGCCATATTGGATTTTCGAATCGGACCAAAAAAGGTTTCTTGCACAACTAGACCCCAAGGGGAACCTGTGTACCAAATTTGAGAAAGATCCATGCCGTAGTTCCTGAGAAATCGCGATAACAAGGTTTCATGGGGAAATCCAAGATGGCTGCCTGGTGGCCGTATTGGATTTTCGATTCGGACCTGAAAAGGTATTTTGCACAACTAGACCCGAAGAGGAACCTGTGTACCAAATTTGAGAAAGATCCATGCAGTACTTCCTGAGAAATGACGATGACAATGTTTCATGGAGAAATCCAATATGGCTGCGTGGTGGCCATATTGGATTTTCGAATCGGACCAGAAAAGGTATCCTGCACAACTAGACCTCAAGGGGAACCTGTGTACCAAATTTGAGAAAGATCCATGCAGTAGTTCCTGAGAAATCGCGATAACAAGGTTTCATGGGGAAATCCAAGATGGCTGTCTGGTGGCCATATTGGATTTTCGAATCGGAACAGAAAATGTATCTTGCACAACTAGACCCCAAGGGGAACCTGTGTACCAAATTTGAGAAAGATCCATGCAGTAGTTCCTGAGAAATCGCGATAACAAGGTTTCATGGGGAAATCCAAGATGGCTGCCTGGTGGCCATATTGGATTTTGGAATCGGACCAGAAAAGATATCTTGCTCAACTAGATCCCAAGGGGAACCTGTGTACTAAATTTCAGAAAGATCCATGAAGTAGTTCCTGAGAAATCACGATAACAAGAATTGTTTACGGACGGACGGACGACTGACTGACTGACTGACGGACGACGGACCACGGACGAAAAGCGATTTGAACAGCCCACCATCTGGTGATGGTGGGCTAAAAATCCATCTAAAGCGAACACTTCCTTTAATGAAACGGATGGGGATAACCTCAATGTTTTCTCATAAGCCTGAATACGAAGCCAATGTAATGTTTATTTCTCATGAAAGTGAAACTATGGGATCAAAGGATGAAAACAAAAGCAACTTGCCTGAGCAGACATGCGAAAGCTTCTTCGAGGATATCAGGTATCGCAATATCATTCCCTTGCTCGGCTAGAGGCCCACAAAACATGGCCTGAAACACGGAACTCCGGCTGATGAGCACATATTTGTGGGCTAGAATCCGTTTCCGGTTTTCACCCACAAGGAATGCGATGTCACAGCATATCTCATTCTCCAACATATATCGGTTACATTCAGAGAGAGGCTTTCGCCATTGCCAATCACCAGCTGGTGCCTGTGCCATCTGAAACTGAAAAAAGGAGAATTACTCTATTTTACTGCCATCATCAACCATCTTTAATAATTTTGGTTGTAGAAAATTAGAGGGCAAACGAGCGCCTACTTGGGCGGTTGTACCGTCGTGGGATGTCGTGAGTTTGAACAAAGCGCCTACCTGGGCTGTTGTGCCGTCGTGGGATGTCGTGAGTTTGAACAAAACGCCTACTTGGACTGTTATACCGTAGTAAGATGTCGTGACTTTGAACAAAGTGCCTACTTTGACTGTTGTAACATCGTGGGATGTTAGAGTTTGAACAAAGTGCCTGCCTGGACTGTTGTACCGTCGTGGGATGTCATGAGTTTGAACAAAGTGCCTACTTGGACTGTTGTACCATCGTGAGATGTTAGAGTTTGAACAAAGTGCCTATTTGGACTGTTGTACCGTCGTGGGATGTCGTGAGTTTGAACAAAGCGCCTACTTGAACTGTTGTACCGTCGTGGGATGTCGTGAGTTTGAACAAAGCACCTACTTGGACTGTTGTTCCGTGATGGGATGTCGTGAGTTTTGAACAAAGCACCTAATTGGACTGTTGTACCGTCGTGGGATGTCGTGAGTTTGAACAAAGCTTGTTTCGCAGCATATGCCAGGATAATTTTTTTTTGCATTTCAGACAACAACAAAAATGTGTCTATCATTCAAGCAAATCTCTACATACATGTAGTCTGGAAAGTTGGACTGTTCAAAATGTTTTCCTGAACTGGATATTCTGTATATTATAACACTTAATGTGGCAATATAATTGCCTTATGCAGGTTAGGGTTCAATGAAAGAGCTATTTGAGGATTCCAATTTCCAAATCTGAAATCTGTTGCACCAAGAATTGAAAAAGATGACAAACAGTTCGAAAATAAATAGCAATATTTCGCAAAAGTAGAATAATTATATAACCACAATACCCCGAGAGATACATGTCGGTAAAATTTCAGATCATGATTGAGCATCGCTATTAACCCTATCTGGTCTGGGCTTTTTGGGACCTGTCCAGGCCTGGGGGGAGCGAAATGGCCCCCCCTAATTATTTTTCTTATCCCTTGAGCTAGGGGGCTGTAACTTATTACCCTATACCCCTTGGTCAAGCTCTACCAACCAGAAAATGTAAAAACATCCAAGATGGCCGCTTTGATGACGTCACAGTGACGTCATCTTCAAAAACGGCATTTTCGGGTCGATATTTCGGTCAGATATTCTGAATTTTTATTTTTGCAATTTCTCCACAAAAACTGCATGAAAAATTAGGAATATTAATGTGATACGAAATAAAATAGTTTTTGCCCACTTTTCATCGCGAAAAAGCAGAAATTTTGAAGAAATATGAGAAAAACATCACTTTTCTGGTACCCCACGTGGCCGCCATCTTGAAGTTACCCATGATCCTCTGCTCGGGGGGTTATGCAAATAGGCTCAAAATGACCCCAATAAGATAAACTATAAAGTCACGGAGTTTCAGCTCTTCATTTTTTGCCGTTCCGGAGATAGTGCAGAAAGTTTGGTAGGGGGGGTCATAATGGCCCCCCCAGGCCTGGTAGGGTTAAGGTGTTACAGTAAATCGAGTGTTGTTGTTGTTGCTATGAGTATTTTGGAATAGCGCTTGCCTGAAAATTGCTTGTTCGAGGAAAATGACATTGCATGTGCAGTACATAATTTCTGGACTTCCGTCAAAGTTAAATATAAACGGTTATCAAACAAATATTGGTAAGAGTGATTCATTTTTAGCCGATTGATTGACAGTGAAATTTAACTTTGGTCACTGGTAAAAAAAAAAAAGAGAAAAAAAAGTTTATTGTCAACTTATTGTAATATATTCAGCTAAAAATGAATCTCCCCTTATCAATATTTGAATGGTAAACTTTCTTTCTTCGACACAGCCCAATTGTGAGACTTTCACTTTATCATGTTTGTTGCTGTGTTACATGCTTAACACTATGTGATTTGGGGTGTACCGCAGCTTGGGTGAGGGGGCCTGTGTGATTTGGGGTGTACCGCAGCTTTGGGGGGGGGGAGAGGGGGGGTGGGGCACCCCCTTTCTAAATAGTTTCGTTATCCCTAAGGCTAGGGGCTGAAACTTATAACACTATATCTTTCAATACTAGAGAATGTAAAAAAAAAATCCAAGATGGCCTCCATGATGACGTCACAGTGACGTCTTTTTCAAAAATGGCATTTTTTGGCCGATTTTTCGGTCAGATTTTTCAGTTTCTATTATTTAAGCGTTTTCTTCTCAAAAACTGCATGACAAATTTGTAAATAATAATCTAATACGATAATCTATTTAAACACAGATAATTTCTTTGGCTCGTTTAAATGCGGCGGTCATGTGACTTGATGCTTCAGGAACAACTTTTGAACAGGATTATGTCCCTCCAGAAATATGTCCTTTGCGGCTGATAGGTGGCACCGTATGGAATACATGCTGAATCATGGCGATAAGCTGAGGGCAGTGTTAAGTGAAACGTGAAATGCCCTTAGCAAGCTAAGATGGAGGTCGACTCGGTGGGCTCATTTCTCTCACCAGACTGTTCCACTATTAGGGAGTTCAGTGTAACATGTCAACAAAAGGTTCAATTATGAGATTAAATTTGTTGGAATGATACTTTCTTAAATATCACAACAGCAGGGGGGTTTTAGCCACTTTTTCATCTAGGTAACCCAGATTAAGAACTTGAATTTGAAGAATTGAATTTTTTGAGAAATTTTGAAATTGAGTTTTGCCACAAACAATTGAGCTTTTTATCGATGGGAAAATGCACGCTAAACACATGCAAACAAAATTGTGTTATAGTGGATAAATATTGAATCCTTCAAGAGATAAGTTGAGTTCCCAAATGAAAATGTTGAATTGTCGTGACAAATAATCATGCAAAATAATTGTTGTTATTGTTATTGTTGTTGCCTTCACTATTAGATCAACTCGCAAGTGCAACGTTTACTTGTCTGGAGCAAGTCAAAATCGGCACGGGCAACGCAACGTTCATGTTCATGTGTTAGCTGCCCGTTTTGGCAAGCACAATTTTCTTCGGATTAAAATACTCAGTGACAAAATTTTACTCAGCTTTTATTCTCCGCATCAAATTGATGTTGCCAGGCATGAACAGTCGATAGAAATACAGGCTGAATGGGCCAGTGCCAGTCAATCTAGTGCAGTTCTTTTTATTTATCCATTAGTTTTGCCTTTCAAGCCTTTTGCTAACCACAGCGCCCTCAACGAGCAGATCAATTACATAAAGGGAGATCACTTCAAGCAGCTCTCGTAAAAGTCTCGCGAGAGCCCATTTTGCAGTATGCGCAAAGACATTTCCGCGCAGTTTTCCTTTTTGGATTTTGGATTTTGAACTTCCGGTTGAGAATTTTAGACGAACAATTTGAGCTTCAAAGACAGACTTCTGTTTATCTGAGACAGCCCAAATTGTTACCAATTTCTAGTTCAATATCTTCTCCACATTTGGCCCTGTGACGGCAAGTCTCAACTCTGCTTTGTATTTTCGCAATCTTGCGGACAAAGCGATTTGGGCCCCCATGAGACCAAGCTGATGCAATAAGGCTGCGCGCATAGCGGCAGCCTTAATAAGAGGAAGCATGGCTGAGCAGGAACGAACGAAGCCATGTAAATTTGCTAGCTAAAGGCAGGTCAGCTCAGTTTTCTCGAGTTATGGGTTATGGATAATGCTTAGATGATTCGCTGTGCTCATTTGCAGCACCAACTATTGGTAGTGGTGTCGTGTCCCTCTGTGATTTACCCGAGATGCTGCCAACACTTCTAAGTCTGTGTTTCAGCATTCACTTCCCGCCAAAGTCTTCCCGTCGAACCAGTCAATGCGCGCGTTAGATATACCATCATTGCAAAGTCATGACTCGCCACTGGAGTCGGCTACGGACCAGTTTATTGGTCCTGCTATACATCAACCGGCCGTCATCCATGTACTTCCAAACCGTAACTCCACAACTTGTTATATCCTTTCCCAAGCTAGGCATGTGTTTTCGGTTGCACACTTCCAACATATGATGGACCCATATAATTATAAAAAATAAGACTGATATCTGTTAAATTCGAATTATAAAGTCTAAATATCATGCCATTTTATCTGATCGGCTGGTATTCATTTTGTTATGCATTTTTTTTTATCATATTACACGAATTTATCTATAAGATAGAGATCACAATGGCAAATATGATTGTCCCAGGTATACCGGTATAAAGTTAGTAAGCGTTTCTGTTTGTTTGTTTGTTTGTTTGTTTGTTTGGGATATCTATGGCGTTGGGCAATATTATTGGAACCAAAATAAATTGGCTCACTGGGGGCCGGGAACATGATATCTACATTTACATACTACTTACATACTATTACATGTGCGAACCTATTTGTCACCATTAAAACGCAACATATTTTATTGAGATGCCATGGTGCTTTGTCAGAAAACCTGGGCGGTGATTTTTGAAATACAATCCAGACACCTCACGTTAGGATAAAATTTAAGGAAATCAGAACCATTAATTTATACCTGTTCATAGCCGCTCCATAGTGAAATATGTCCGACGAAAAGGCGGGCCTGTCATATTCAGTGGTCGGGCAGTGAAGGGTACATGTTGTACTCTTTAGGCTAGAGATTATGCTTTTGGTAACACCGTTACTAGGCCTACTCACGACTGATACACTGTGTGTCTTTTTCTTCCATCCAAACACTGTGTGACCAGTCACACAAGTTTTCTTTCTTTCTTACATTGAAAAAGGCGATTCTTCATACTAGGATACCCTTTTCAATATGCGATTTCTCTTTTAGAAACGATTTCATTCCTCTATCAGAAACGATTTTTTTTTCTATTTAAAAAAATTTCTTCCTAACACAGTTTCTCATTAAAAAATCGCATTTTGAAGTAGAGTATTTGTGCTACATTGTAACGATTTCTCAACAATGTTTTAATGTTGTTGACGATCGTTACAATAGTGCAAATATTGTTGACGATCATTACAATGTTGCACGCAATATCCCATTTGTGAGAACGAAGATTCATACCAATGCAATTCCAGCAAAACAGGACTCTTACAAATGCCGTGGACATATTTTCTCACCTTCACCTCAATTCCCCATCCCTATTCTCTCCTGAATAGGGCTTAAATACTCCATGCATCAGATAAAATGCTGACATTTAAAAAACAATACGGTGACCCATCATTTATATTTAATATTTCGCAAGAATTATATAAATTATGTTTGATATTGTAAATTAAACAACATCTGACTTTGGAAAATAAGCCTAATGAGCTTTAAACATGAAGATTGGGACTTTTCCCCAATAATCCGTTTATTGTTTCATGATTTGTCTCATCTTAAGTTAACAAGTTATTACTGAAAGTTTAAGCACATTCTCACTTTTAAAAAGGAACTCCATTTATAGACTAAAATGACAAGTAGTATAAGAAAGATAAATCTTCGAGTATCGTGCGGAGGTGGAGACCCCCACACTCCCCCCCCCCACCCCCCTTCCCAGCGACATCCGGTGCGGTGTTATTATCAGAATAATGCCGAATGAGGGTGACTCCGAAAATATCGACTAAAAGCATTTTGTAGATATTATATTTCGACATATTTTTTCATGTCGTCGGCAGGAAAGACGACAACCAGTTCATCAAAGATTTGGATGTAACTCTCAACAGTAGTATGGCGAGTTCTTCAGCAATACGCGCGAAGAAATGTGTCCATCTTCCGTGTAAGTTTTAATGAACAAAGGAGAAAATATGTTGTCTGGGTAGAACAATGAGTCTAGCGGGGTGGCAGTTGTAGAATTCTGTCACATTTCTGCGCCCAGAGTTATCTGCCCCTTATTTGATTCTGTGCCGTCGTCGTGACGTCACTGTTACGCCATATCCGGGTCAAAGGTCACTGTCACTTCAGGGGTCAAAGGTCATTTCCGGTCACGTGACAACTCAGCAAGAGCTATCTGCCCCTTAATACGACTCAAGTCACTTCAATGTTAATCCCAATGGGCAACCCACTCGTCGACATTTGCGGTATGGGGTGTGGCACCTTGTTTTCTCTGTCTCACGCTGTAGAACACAGCCCATTGGGTGGCTTTCGCTGAAAAGATCTGACTGGGTATGCGTCGTGCATATGCAGCCCTGAGATGGACGTTTTGAGGTCTAGGTGGACCAATATTGGTTCGACTGGTGAGGTATCAAAGTGAAGCATTCGTGGGAGACCATCCAACTGGAATAGTGTGGAGTGGAAGTAAGGCTATGGCGCAAATGCGCAGACAGGGACAGGGGCACTGAAATGAACGTTCGGAGGTGGAGGTAGACTTACATTCGTCCGAATGGGTCCTGTGAAGTATCAGTTTGAAACACTCGTAGAGGAGAGTCCGATTGGACTAGTATGTAGTGAAAGTTGGACTATGGCGTGCATGCGCAGATAGGGAATTGTGAGGAAAGGGCATTGGAATGGATGGTTTGCCGTCGAGATGGGCCATTAGTGGGTGTACTGGGTCGAGAAGAGTATGTGAAGCGCTCTTCGCGGTCGGTCAAGTCATGGGTGGGTGCACGTAAAACTTTCCCCGAAAAAGATCCCGAAACACGGACTCTACCCCCTAAAATATGGAAATCACCTATCAACCATGTCTAGATGGACTAATATTGATTCCCAACGGATCGTGGCCTGTCGAGATGTGCAGGGTGGGATAGTGGGTGTAAAAGTATTATACTGTAATTTTCAGTTAAATGTAACATAAAACAGGGTCAACGGACGTTTGAAACTGGGCTTTTGTCTGTTTTTCGTTTCTCATATACATGTACGTGTACACTTTAGAATGATTTCTTTTTGTTTGTTTTTCTATGTAAAATATAGATGATAGTACTGATAATACTGGTGTCGTCCTTCCGTTGATCCATAAACTTACAAATATGAATACCTAGATGATCTGACCTCTTCTGCATTGCTATAAACCATGTACTTGGTTGTAAACTGTGTAACGCAAATGTGTAAAAATGCATTTATCACTGGCAGCAGGAGTCTTCCCAACCTTGGTTGTTGGATCTGGCAATTTACGAACTGGTTGCCAGTATTCTGTCGATGCTGATCAAGAGAAACAATCGTTTTGAGGAATATGTAATTCACATACTTTCAAGGTCAAATTTCAAGATTTTAAATATGGCATCTACATTATACGTGTACCTGATTCCAAGCAAGATAATGAATTTCCAAGATCTTCAACTCCAAGATTTTCAACTCTAAGATATTCAACTCCCAAGATTTCACAGCTCAAGAAAAATATGAATTTGAGAACAACTAGATTTAACTGATATCCTAAGGGATAACTGAGATACCCCCCGCCCTGCAAGACACAAGTCTGCCGTTCTGAGTAATATGTCAATATAGTATAAAAACAATAATATACTGGTCATTGCAAGTCTCGGTAATTTTGAAAAAAAATAATATTTCATGTCACAAATAGGAGATGCAAATCTTCAAACATGTCTACAAAGTTTCAGAACCTTCTGATAAAAATAGTAGGAGTAGTTGATTACACTAGAAATTTATCTACATGGGAATAGATCCTGAAAATGGCAAAGTCCTATAAAGTTCAAAACGTCATAAATATGTCAAAAATTATAATTTTGCCTTGTAAATAGGACATGCACATCTTCAAATCATAGGTAACACATATATAAAGTTTCATTAAAATAGAAGCAAAATCTTAGGAGGAGTAGTCCGGACAAAATAGTCTCTATATGGGAATAGATCCTGAAAATGGCAAAGTCCTATAAAGTTCAAAACGTCATAAATATGTCAAAAATTAAAATTTTGCCTTGAAAATACGGCGTGCACATCTTCAAACCATAGGTAACACATATATAAAGTTTCATTAAAATAGAAGCAAAATCTTAGGAGTAGTCTGGACAAAATAGTCTCTACATGGAAATAAATCCTGAAAATGGCAAAGTCCTATAAAGTTCAAAACGTCATAAATATGTCAAAAAATAAAATGTCGCCTTGAAAATAGGACATGCACATCTTCAAACTATAGGTAACACATATGTAAAGTTTCATTAAAATAGAAGCAAAATCTTAGGAGGAGTAGTCTGGACAAAATAGTCTCTACATGGAAATAAATCCTGAAAATAGCAAAGTCCTGTAAAGTTCAAAACGTCATAAATATGTCAAAAATTAAAATGTCGCCTTGAAAATAAGACATGCACATCTTCAAACTTTAGGTAACACATATGTAAAGTTTCATTAAAATAGAAGCAAAATTCTAGGAGGAGTAGTCTGGACAAAATAGTCTCTACATGGAAATAGATCCTGAAAATGGCAAAGTTCTCTTAAGTTCAAAACGTCATTAATATGTCAACAATTAAAATTTCGCCTTGAAAATAGGACATACACATCTTCGAACCATAGGTAACACATATTTAAAGTTTCATTAAAATAGAATTAAAATCCTAGGAGGAGTAGTCTGGACAAAATTGTGTCTACAGACAAACGGACAGACGGACAAGCCGATTCCAGTATACCCCCCCTAACTTCGTTGCGGGGGGTATAAAATTCTCAATTTAAATAGAGAGAACAGGACAAAATTGTGTAAGTCTACGTGCAGCTCCAAATAATTTATTTAAACAGCGCATGCACCCTCGACCCGGAAGAAATGATCAGTTGATAGCTAGGAATCTAGGAAAAAAGGATCTGTTTAATATTCTTCTCGAAGTAAATCACAATAGCTCAGTCATCAGCAATAGAATAAATTATAAAACATACCAGAAATTCTCACAGAAAGAGTCATAGAGAATACCCGATAAATTACAACAACTCGAGTTGCTACATGTATAGTTAACTGTGGAAAAGTTGATTATGTCACGCCTAGACTGTATTTTTATAGACTTCATATAATAATTTCATAATTTGTGGTAAGTGTATGCCTTTAAAGAATGCCGATTAACGTATCTAAATTTCAGTAGTCCGTTTGCTGTTCTCCCAACGTAATATACTTGGAAAATAGGGTGGCATCCCGATGAAATTTATACCTTGTTTCCAAGTCACACATTGAAATCAAGAACTTGCTAGCTTGCTAGCTGGCTGCTAGCTGGCTGTTTGGACGAGTGTTGGGGGAGTTTGGGAATGAGATACGATCCACCAACGGAGAAAAATAAACACATACAATACATAATCCCACTTGAACTTGTCCTAAAGATATTGGTATTACAATACTATCACTATTTCCCACTTGAAGTATCACGATCTCTAGAGTTCAGAAAATCAGCGTGGAGAAGATCAGATGTCGACTGTTGATAATGATGATCAATAAATAGATTTCGTTATGCACGACCGAATCACCGAAGCAGTGTGCAGAGGTCATGGAGAGGTCACGCAAATGTAGTGCACACGTCGAAATCGACAGACTGCTGGCATAGTATGGGTCGACT
Source organism: Hanleya hanleyi (assembly GCA_036873755.1). Taxonomy (NCBI): domain Eukaryota; kingdom Metazoa; phylum Mollusca; class Polyplacophora; order Lepidopleurida; family Hanleyidae; genus Hanleya; species Hanleya hanleyi. Next base: position 40,149 of record JAVTVY010025236.1, read on the forward strand.
TCGTCAACTCGACAAAACGAATAATTTTACACCCCACTCCAGTGGTTGAAATGATTTATAAGCTTACATTGTATATCCATTGCTCAACGCGAGGTTAAGGCCAATTCTCTCTTCCTTCTCAGGTCACTCAAGCTATGTAAACACATACAAACAGGCGGAAGATATAACATATTTATTGATATAAACATAACTATTATTGTGTGCAGTTCAACAAGTGACCATTGCATGCAAGCCACCAGCATTTTATTCAGAGGCAGAGGCGTGAATTGTTTCACAGAATATTTCACACATCTTACAAAATATCATTTGCGAGTTGGTCAGTCAAACTGGCAACATTCCAGTTCATATCAGTAGTCGAAGTATTATCTAGATAAATACCAGATATGCGGGAGTCTTTCTCATTCTGATGGCTCTTTCTTTCATGATGCTCCCGTTTTACCTCGTGTTGCCTTTTCAAGTGTCTCAAACGGGATGACCGCGTTCTGAATGCCTGGCCACAATGTGAGCATTTGAATGGTTTCTCCCCGGTGTGTTTCCGCATATGATCTTCGTAACAAAATTTCTGGCTAAACTGCTCTCCGCACTCTGAGCATGAGTATGGCTTTTCAAAACTGTGTGTGATATAATGGTTTTTCAAGGAGCTGTGTCCCTTGAGTATTTTACCACAAACTTTACAGGCCTTCCATTGTTCTTCATGTTCTGTTCTCACATGCCTTCTCAATGTATTGGCACGTTTGAAAAGCTTTCCACAAATTGAACAAATCACGGATCTATCTTCGTGAACAGCCATGTGAGCGCTGACACCACTTAGCTGTGAAAATGCCTTCCCACATACAGTACACATGTGACATTTGTCCTCCCCAGATGCATCGCCATGTATTTTCACGTGTGTAGCAAGTCTATGCCTATTAAGGAACTGTTTGCCACAAACAGCGCACAGATATGGCTTTTCGCCCGTGTGAATAAAACAGTGTTTTTTCAAATTCGAAGACGAACTGAACCGCTTCCCGCAAACTGGGCATATGAATGGTTTGTCTCCTGTATGAGTGACGATGTGTTTGTTCAATGTGTCAACCCTGGAAAAATGCTTGTCACATACTGTACACACATGAACGTTCTGTTCGCTTTTCTCGCGTGAATGAATTATACTGTGAACTTGCAGCTCAAAGGCACTGACAAACTGCTTGCAACACACAGGACACATACATATTTTCTCTCCCGTATGGATCGTACTGTGGAATTTCAGTTTTGAAGCACTCTCCAACTGCTTGCCACACACTGTACACGGGTGTGGTTTCTCTTCAGTAAGCTTGTCTGACTCTCGGGATGGATGGGTGTCATCGCGATGTGTTCTGGAGTGCATGTTTAGCTTGGCTTTGCAACTATAGACATGACTGCACACTGAACATACATATGAAGAAGCTCTAGTTGCCTTGGGATGTTGTTGTGCACGGCAATTACCAGACCTGGACAATTTACATTTTTTATCAACCCGGCGAGTATCATCAAGCACATGTAGGACATTGTCATTAACAGCAACAATGGTATGTTCATTATCAAGATGATCAGCATCATTGTCATTTTCATCATCTACAACCTTGTCATTATCATTATCAGCAATATTGGCAATATCAAAATCAACACCAACATTTTCATTATCAGCACCACTGTCATTATCATTACCAGCATAAGTGACAATAACATTATCACCAACATTTTCATTATCAGCACCACTGCCTCTGTCATTAGAAGTGCCACTGCTGTTATCATTATCAGCACGACTGACAGTATCATTATCAGCAACACCGACATTTTCATTATCAGTACCATTGTCATTATCGTTCTCAGTACCACTGTCATTATCATTATGAGAACCACTGTCGCCACTTGTATTATTGCTACTGTCCTTTCTGCTGTTAAAATCAGATGTATATGCTTGTCGCCAGTAATCATGCTCTTTGGCAATAATGCCAGGTCCTGCTGGTTGGTTCCCCCAGTACTCGAATAATGCAATCGAATTACTATCTTTAGAAACATTATCTGTTATGTCATACAGGTACTCGTCACTGTACAGATGTGTCTTCATGTGTACATGAAGCGCGGCCTTGGCATCAAAACATTTTGTGCATTTTAAGCAGATGCAAGAAAACGATAGCACATTAACTAGTTTTACAACTTGAATTTCTGGACCCTCTACTGTGACGACACAAGTCCGTAACTCCATTGCAAACATCCCAGTTTGAAATAAATCGATATCCGGACCCTGTATTTCTGAAGTCGATTCCATCCTGACAAGGACCGTATTTGGGATTTCCTGAAGAAGAATAATCATGTCATATGTTTATAAGTTTATATTCTGAACAATAGTGATTTCAGATGAATAATTGTTCAATTAAGATATTAATTTGCATTAAATATTTGGATATTGAATATCACTTTAGCAAAGTTACATAGCTGCAGTCAAAGCTGCTTTCGTGGTTGATATGACACTCCATTTAAAAACCAAATTGTGATTTTCCAAGGTGCAGATACGTAGGCCTAGCCCATGTTGTGACTGGTCCGACCAAAGGATCCCTTGCATTAGTATATAACTCGTCCCCTCCCCCCCCCTCCCACACCCCACATGCGTATTACTTGAAACTCCACTACATTTTCCTTTAACCACAAAACTGGCTCAAACTTATATGAACGGTTAGGCAACATACTATTGTCATCCTGCGAAAACTTGGTTGAATGACTTACATATGCTTTTAAAGTGTACAAACGTGAGTTCATAATGCATCAGGATAACTGTGTGTGAAGTGTCAGCTCACTGTGAATAAGCTACATCGTAATCCCAGAAGGGTAAACTCCCCCCCAGATTCAATTTCCCAAGCCCCTTGAAAATTCCCCCCCACCTTTCAGATTTCTCTGTGTTAGGTAAAAAGCCCAGAAATATATAAAAAAATACAAACATGGTTTATTTCAGTCATGCAATATTATCTTGGTAATGTCATGTTACAGAAAATACATCTAGCGTGTCTAGAGCACTACAATCAGTAAGCTGATAAACATGCACATATTCATTTACCTAAACCTAATACAGTGACCAATAGACTGAAGTGTCTCGGCAATTGTCTTTACCCGGTACACCATCTCTCCGGTCAACACAAATCTTATTCCTCTGTCATCTTACACCAATTTTCCATTTAGTTTGAAAAAGACAAAATATATATAAAATAAAAATATAATTTTATTAATACAACAGTTTTATTATACAACAGTTAACTAAACATACACATGTGAAAACGTGTTGTAAATGTGCACCTAATAAATGTACTTACTGTAACATGACATTATCAAGATAATATTGCAGGACTGAAATTAACCATGTTTATATTGTTTATATATTTTGTTCTGTGTTTGTTACCTAACGCTGAGAAATCTGAAAGGTAGGGGGACTTTTTTCCAAGAGGGGGAATCCTGAGGCGGGGGGGAGGATTTACCAGGTTGGGGGAGGCCGGGGATTTACCGGGGGGGGGGGTGTTACCAGGTGAGACTATTTCCCTGGGGAACTTTTCCGGGCGGGGGACACTTCCTACACTCATCCCATGAAGTACCGCATATTACCGCATTCATGCCAGGCGCGAGACTGAAGGGCAGGTTCACGCACATGCGTTTTCTTTTCACGAGAGCCAGCAACGCCGCCATCTCGGTAAGGTTTATTGCGCTAAAATTTTTAACAAAATTTACCGTGCAAATTTCTTGAACTGTTGAAACAGCGTGATGGATAAGAATGTCCTGGTGATTAGTGTCCCTTTTCATATCTATTTCTATTGCAGCCAAGACGGACACTTGTCTCCAATGTGAAGAAAAATGTCCTACCAGGGTTAGAAGATAGAAGCCGGACACTCATGTATAGCCACGGGACATCCTTAGCCTCCACACCGGCACTCAGAAAACTACCCTGGCTTTGCTGGCTCACTCGTTTAAAAACGCATGTGCGTGAACCTGCCCTTCAGTCTCGCATCAGGCATGAATATGCGGTAATATGCGGTACGTCTGGGATTACGATGTGGCTAAAACTTTCAAATCTGACACTTTTCCGTGGAAGACAGCAATTTTGCTTTGCAAAAGCGCACCGTTATCAATCATTATTATTCCCAGTGCATCTATCCGCTTCCAGAGTGGTGACCAGATCAACAAATATTACACTTTCTTACCCCAAAATTTACTTTCAGTTGTTTTACAGGTTTATCGTGTGTATCTTTAACAAATCCTTCAACCAGACCGTTAAAAATGACACCAGGAAACAAATCATTGAGCAAACACACCCAACATACGCGCTGCAACAAAAACGATTCGAAGGGTTATAGGTGAATTCCGCAATACGTTACGAGTCGGAAATTGGACTCACAGCAGAACATTAAAGTTGTGCCTAAAAGTCAAGCAAGTCCAATACAGCTGATTCTGACGGACAAATCTGAACAAATCTTCTTCAACCAAGTCGATACATCACGAAGATCTATGTCCCCTTGGTACATCTGAAATGGATGATGAGGTTGGAACGGCACATCTCATCGATGAGGGAAATGTGTAGTTGGCGGTAGTTGGTGCGTGATATATATATACTCCGTGGCTTTTTAGTTTATAATATTGGGGTCAGTTTAAGCCTATTAGAATGATCCTCCCCAAGCCGAGGATCATGGATAATTCGAAATGGCCACCATGCTGGGTAACACAAGAAAAGTGTCATTTTCATCGAATTTCTTCAAAATTCTTAACTTTTTTTGGCATGGAAAAGTGGATAAAATAAACTTCATTTCATATCAGATTATTATTTAGTAATTTATCAGCTATTTTTGCGACGAAATCACATAAATGAAAAATTCGAAAAATCGTCCAAATTTTATTTTTAATTTTTTTAAAGGAAAGGTTCGGGTATGGTAAAGCTATATTTCGACTGAAAGAGCTAGTCAAATGGTATTCAACTGTATTTTTTATTTTTATTTTTGGAATTTATTTTACCACAGAAATAGTTAACCATATGTTGTGATACCGTCAAATTTACCAAACTCCAGGAAAGCGCCATTGTATTGTCACGTGACTTATTTTAGCCAATAGGAGTAAAAGTACGTAAAACAGTGTGACGTAAGCGGAAGGCAGAACATATAGTCCATGGGCCAGTCCAGATATCGGTACCACCTGGGGTGGTAAATTCTCATTATGTTTTTTTGGAAGCCCTATATCCATAGATGCAAAAAAAAAAACTTTGAAAGCAAGCCGGGACTCACAGCTTAATGGTAGTAATCACCTCTTAACGATGGACACCCGAGTCCAATCTGAGGGACCAGATTTGGGGGGTAGGGGACATATAAAATTAAATAACTTTGCAAGTAATGGTGATATAGTGACATTTGACCCCTCGAAATGTTGGTAATCTGATCCTCTATATGGTGGTATCTGCTATATGCTAATTTGTCAATTATGTAGGTCACCAGAGGTCAAAAGGTCACGAAATCTGAGCCCTGACTAAAACGTCACCACCTGTAAGAAAACTCGATGCAGAAACCATACCAATGGGATTTTCTCAACGTAAATGGGTTCAAATGGAAGCCAAGAAGTACCCAAGTCTATAATAAGTCGAAACAAGTGGAGTTTATTATAATTTAGACTGTGGCACAGAACTGTTTTTGACGTATTTTCAAAAATGGTCTTTTTATTGCGCTAAAAACAGGCAAAATTGTATGAAGTAGGACAGCTTGAAATTAGTTGCATATTTTGTGAAATAACTACTCCGAATGCTAATGGCCATGTCTTAAGTCTATTCAGTGATTAGTTTAGCTAAATTTCGAGGTAATTAGGTCACCAGAGGTCAAGGTCAAAGGTTGCCAATTATTAATTTTCTACATTTTTACTGGGGACTTTCATATTACCGGTACAATGTATTTACATTGCAACAAGTTTCAAGTATAGAGCATCAGAGCCATCGCTGGTGCACCCTGTACCCTATAGCCGGTAGGGCATAGGGTGCACCAGGATGCGAGTGCACCAGGTGTGGGTGTCCGCAGGGGTCAATCGTCCAAATCCCCTTTATCGCTCGTTAAGGAGCTGAGAGGGGCGTTAAGGTATAAATATAGGGCTTTAAGGCGTTGAGACGGGTGTTAAGGCGTAACGACGGGCGTTGACGACGTCACTGCATTTCGATGTATTGGTGGCAATTCCATAAAAATCAGACCTTCTGGGGCTGAGCTAGTTCACCAGGACGTTGAAGCGTTAAGCAAAGCGTTGATGGGAGTTACTGTCTATAAAAGCAAGTGTATTCCCAAATGCCCTGGGGTGGCAAATTCTCGTTATGTTTTTTTGGAAGTCCTATATCCATAGATGCAAAAAGAACTTTGAAAGCAATCCGAGACTCACAGGTTAAAGGTAGTAATTACCTCTTAAATATGGACACCGGAGTCCAATCTGAGAGACCAGATTTTGGGGGTAGGGTAAATATAAAGTTGAATAACTTTGCAAGTGATGATGATATAATGACATTTGGCCACTCGAAATTTTGGTAATCTGATCCTCTATATGCTGGTATCTATTATATGCTAATATGCCAATTATGTAGGTCAACAGAGGTCAAAAGGTCACGAAATCTGACCCATGTCTAAAACGTGACCACCTGTAGGAAAACTCGCTGCAGATACCATACCAATGGGACTTTCTTAACCTAAATGGGTTCAAATGGAAACCGAGAAGTACCCAAGTCTATAATGAGTCTAAACAAGTGGAGTTTATTATCATTGAGAATGTGGCACAGAACTGTTTTTGACGCATTTTCACAAATGGTATTTTTATTGCGCTAAAAACAGGCAAAATTGTATGAAGTTGGACAGCCTGAAATTAGTTGCATATTTTGACAAATAACTACTGCAAATGCTAATGGTCATGTCTTAGGTCTATTCAGGGATTAGTTAAGCTACATTTCGAGGTAATTAGGTCACCAGAGGTCAAGTTCAAAGATTGTGAATAATTAATTTTCTACATTTTTACTTGGGACTTTCATATTACAATGTATTTACATTACAGCCAGTTTCAAGTATAGAGCATCAGAGACATCGTGCCCGTAGGGCATAGGGTACACCAGGATGCGAGTGCACCAGGTATGGGTGTCCACAGGGGTCAAAGGTCAATCGTCCTTAAAAACCCCCTTTATCGCTCGTTAAGGCGCTGAGACGTGCGTTAAGGTGTAAAGATAGGGCGTTAAGGCGTTGAGACGGGCGTTAAGGCGTAACGACGGGCGTTGACGGCGTCACTGCATTTCGATGTATTGGTGGCAATTCCATGAAAATCAGAACTTCTGAGCTAGTTCACCAGGGCGTTGAAGCGTTAAGCTAAGCGCTGATGGGCGTTACTGTCTATAAATGCAAGCGTATTCCCAAACACGCACAGTCGAAGTTCAAGCGTCAACATGGCTTATACTTGCTCTAAGTGCGAACGATACGATATGATGCGACACGAGAGAAATATACATGGGATTGAAGACTCCGAGGCACAAGAACCCGATACAGAGAGTGATGAGAGTCCATCGACTGATACCGAAACAGAGATTGCTGAGAGTCCATCCACTGATACCGAAACAGAGATTGCTGAGAGTTTATCTAGTGATACGGGGAGCTTGACCTCAGATAGTCAGCGTACATCCGAGAAAAGTGAGGCAGTACCTACCTTCTGGGATCGTATTGTGAGAGCATCTATCAATACTCACGCTGCAACAATCGAGGGCGCCGGACAGGTTGTGCCCCGGCATCAGGTAAACAGCCATGGCGATCTATGAACAGTATACCTTACTATCGCTTGAAATGAAAGGTGACCCCACGCACAGGTCCATCATGAAAACCAAGCGTCACTTGGAAGAGGATATGGGGCTACCACCCACCGAGGCCCTGGTAAATGCGATCAGGATGCGCAAACAACTCTTTCAGGACCTGATGCCTCAGCGGTATCCTGAACTGCCCGACGATGGGCTGATTGGGCCAAAATGGTCCAAATGCACTCCCAGGGCGAGGAGGAGGAGGGAATTTGGCTTAATGTCACACTCAAGTTTATTTCACCCAGAGTGAATGAGTGAGTGAATGAGTGAGTGAGTGGGTGAATGAGGCATGTCCAACGCCCGTCTTAACGCATGGACGCACTAACGATGGTGAGTGAGTGAGTGAGTTTACGAGTAGTAGCCAAAGTGGACATTTTGGGGGTTTGAAGGAAGGTTTTTTGGGTAGAAATGGATCATTCTGGGTGCGAATGCGTCGATTGAAGTGGCATCTTGTAGCAACACCCGCCAACGTCAAGCTCAACGCTTCAACGCCTTGGCGAATTAGCCCAAAAAGTCTGATTTTCATGAAATTGTCACTAATTCATTGGAAAAACAGTGACGCCCGTCAACGCCCGTCATTACGCCTTAACGCCCCACACTCAAGTTTATTTCACCCAGAGTGAGTGACTGAATGAGTGAATGAGTGAGTGAGTGAGTGAGTGAGTGAACGAGGCATGTCCAACGCCCGTCTTAACGCATGGACGCACTAACGATGGTGAGTAAGTGAGTGAGTTTACGAGTAGTAGCCAAAGTGGACATTTTGGGGGTTTGAAGGAAGGTTTTTGGGGTAGAAATGGATCATTCTGGGTGCGAATGCGTCGTTTGAAGTGGCATCTTGTAGCAACACCCGCCAACGTCAAGCTCAACGCTTCAACGCCTTGGTGAATTAGCCCAAAAAATCTGATTTTCATGGAATTGAAATTCATTGGAAATGCAGTGACGCCCGTCAACGCCCGTCATTACGCCTTAACGCCCCAGCATAACACCTTGACGCCATGCTATAGACGGGAGAGAGAACAACAACAAAAAGGATGACAGATAAGAGAACAACAACAACAACAGCTTATTCTCCCAAATGTTTATTCTCTCCAATGTTCTATTGGGAGCCGCGTTGTGCATGTTTACAATTCAACAAGACTCTTGTCCGATCAGAGGCCGCCATTTGGCGCTGCATCTGTCATATTCTCGGCTGCTCTTGTCCAATCATAAGCCATCCTTTGAGAAAGTTCCATCTTTGCTCGGTGTGACCTAAGCATCATAGGGCAGTTCAGGATACCATTGAGGCAGCATGTCCTGAACGAGTTGTTTGCGCATTCTGATCGCATTTACCAGGGCCTTGGTGGGTGGTAGCCCCATATCCTCTTCCAAGTGACTTTTGGTCTTCAGGATGGACCTGTGCGTGGGATCGCCTTTCATTTCAAACGGTGGTAAGGTATACTCTTCATAAATCGCCATGGCTGTTCTCTTGATGCAGGGGCGCATTTGGGTGTATGCCTGTTGTAAGTTAATCCTGTCCCACGTTCTCGATTGCTGCAGCGGGAATATTGATAGCTTCTCTCACAATTCGACCGCAGAAGGTAGGTACTGCCTCACTTTCCTCGGACGTAGGCTGACTATCTGAGGTCAAGCTCTCCGTATCACTAGATAGAATCCGAGCAATCACTGTTGCGGTATCAGTCGAGGGACTCTCATCAGTCTCTGTATCGGCTTCTTGTGCCGCGAGGTCTTCAATCCCATGTATATTTTTCTCGTGTCGCATCATATCTTAACGTCTGGTGAACCTGCGTTCGCACTTAAAGCAAGTATAAGCTATGTTGACGGTTGAATGTCGTCTGTGCATGTTTTGGGAATAAACTTGATTTTATAGACGGTAACACTCATCAAAGCTTAGCTTAACGCCTCAACGCCCTGGTGAACTAGCTCAGAAGCTCTGATTTTCATGGAATTGCCACCAATACATCGGAATGCAAATCCCGTCAACGCCCGTCGTTGCGACTTAACGCTCGTCTCAACGCCTTAACGCCCTATCTTTACGCCTTAACGCCCGTCTCAGGGCCTTAACGAGCGATAAAGGGGATTTGGAGGATGATTGACCTTTGACCCCTGCGGACACCCATACCTGGTGCACTCGCACTCTGGTTTACCCTATGCCCTACGGGCTATACGGTATACAGGGTGCACCAGTGATGTCTCTGATGCACTATACTTGAAACTGGTTGCAATGTAAATACCTTGTAATATGAAAGTCCCAAGTAAAAATGTAGAAAATTAATAATTGACAATCTTTGACCTTGACCTCTGGTGACCTAATTACCTGGAAATGTAGCTTAACTAATCCCTGAATAGACCTAAGACATGACCATCAGCATTTGCAGTAGTTATTTGTCAAAATATGCAACTAATTTCAAGCTGTACAACTTCATACAATTTTGCCTGTTTTTAGCGCAATAAAAAGATCATTTTTGAAAATGCATCAAAAACAGTTCTGTGCCACAGTCTAAATATTAATACTCCACTCCACTTGTTTAGACTTATTATAGGTTAAGAAAGTCGCATTGGTATGGTATCTGCAGCGAGTTTTCCTACAGGTGGTCACGTTTTAGACATAGTTCAGATTTCGTGACCTTTTGACCTCTGGTGACCTACATAACTGATATATTAGCATATAATAGATATCAGCATATAGAAGATCAGATTACCAACATTTCGAGTGGCCGAATGTCACTATATCACCATTACTTGAAAAGATATTCGACTTTATATTTCCCCTACCCCCAAATCTGGTCTCTCAGATTGGACGCGGGTGTCCGTCTTTAAGAGGTGATTACTACCACTAAGCTGTGTGTCCCGGATTGCTTTCAAAGTTTTTTTTTCCATCTAAGGATATAGGACTTTCAAAAAAACGTAATGAGAATTTGCCACCCCAGATGGTACCAATTGATGAAATTTTGGGGTCTGGCTCATGGACTAATATGGAGGCAGCATGGAGCTGTGTGTGTTAAGATGCAAGTTTGACGGTGTAAAAATTGGCAAGAATTACTTCAAATACTAAATAGCTCATACCATTTTCATTTCTAGTTGCCAAAGCGCGGCTTTTTTCACTCTCCCAACAGCGAAGACATTCGATCTCTCCCGTAAGCCGTCGATGAGAGCAGCGTGTGCACCGACACCATACATGTACTAAATTTTCCACGCGGGCTTCTGTTTTCATTTCGTGGCCTGTCTCGATTTAGAGCTGCTATCATCCCCGCAGCTCTGATCTCCGTATCTGAGCGTTTCGGCTCGAATTGGTAGCCCTGAAGACCAAACACAGCTTCCTCGTCGCTTTCACCACTGGAATCGGAACTGCCCCTCGTCGACATGATTTCACTCAATTTCGACTGAAGTCTCCGTGAATAAGAGGATCCCAGATAACATGATTGTGGGATGGCAATTCCCACTCGAGAGAAGGAAAAACAATCCCAACCGAGTCTTTAGACGAGGTTGGGATTGTTTTTCCTTCTCGAGAGTGGGAATTGCCATCCCACAATCATGTATCTGGGATTCTTTTTCCCATATGATCAAATTTAGCCAAGTTTAATTAAAAAACCAAAACAGAACACCCAAGACACACGTGTAGTTTGTTTACATTTTACTGCGTAATGATATGACACAGAAAACGCCAGTTGAATACTTCACTCACGTCAGTGAATTTCGTGCGCCGTAAAATAGAGTTCCATTCAGTTTTTAATGTACAGCGTCAATATATTGTGAAAAATGTGAATGTAGAACGTCAGTGGTCATATTAACACCAAATTGTGGGAAATATAAATAGAACTATTTGAAATGGATAACAGTTTCAAAGAGCGGAGTCAAATGCGGGTCACTCTAGTGCAACAACTTGCTGAAGAAGGTCACTCGTTTTGAACGGAAACAGATTCAACGGATAATCTTGCACGTTTTGAAGGGCTTCCAGCATCAACAGATTCCTCGGAAACGGACAAATTTATGTGGAATGTACCACCGGAAATTGTACAACCGCTGAACAGAGACCCAACTACGGACTGTGTCGACACTTTTTGTGATTTCCGAGAGGATAAAGTAACCTGGGAAGATGGTTCTTTACCACCGGCACCGGATAATACCGAGGAAATTTCAGCCTGTCGTGCTTCGGATATCGCTGAATAGTTCAGGATTGACTGCACATTTTTATGCCCTGAAATCTGCATAATTTCTGTCGGTGGTACGTTGCTGTCTGAGAGAGTTTGCATAAGGAATTTTCGGGCGCTGGTGTTCGTCAACTTCTTCTTGTCAGAGAGACCTGCGGCAGATTTCATGGACCTCATCATGGCAGAAATCTTGTTTTCTCCTACAACTTGATTTTTAAACCATTTCGCCGGTTTAGGCCTTGGGATGTAGCCTGGACATGTCAACCGCTCTGGGGAATCCTCCTTCCAGTTCGAGGCAACATAAAAAGGTGAGTCCTCGTCTCTCATGGCGGCAGGGCGCTTTTCGGCGTAGAATCGGTACAGTTTCACGGGACATCGCTCAGCGTGTGGCTCGCCGGGCAAGGCAGCATACATACGTGGATTGACGGTCCGAGTGTCCCTAGGATTAGCGCCCGTACGAGTTTTCGTCTGTCTCTCCGTCCTATACTCCAAATATTCCCGTTCTGCCGAATCCGTTTTCAACACAATGTCCCCCCACTGTAGTGTTCTGTGCTCGGTCACAGGTCTCATGCCAAGATGCACTGTATTATTGAACCACAGTGTGTTCAAAACACTGTCCGGACAGCTGTCACCCAGCAACTTTTTCGCGTATAACTGGTCAACTTCATCCATGGCGATAGGCTCTGATTTGAACGGTTTATTTCCCATACCTTCTTTTTTCAGTTGAACTTGTTTTGCCTTCAATGCCTCTCGCGTTTTCGCGAAATGAACACTGATAATGATGGAGTGGCCATAATCATTCCTCTTGAGATGCCGCTCAAAACTCGCGACAAATCCTCTCAGTGTCGTTGGTTCGTAATTCCCACCGTCTCGCTTTCTCACGGACACAATGAACTTTGACAGATAGTCATTCAACATTTTTGGGTCCAGTTCCTTGATATCTCGAGATTCTCCGTGTTTTTGAAGCAAATATTGCGCGAAAACACCCAAGTGAGCTGTGGTTTTTCTTGCTGTGGCTTTGTTTTCTTGGGCGACAATAAATTCTGTGACATCAACGTCCGCAAATCTGTCCACTTCATTTTCAGTTTCGCCATGGCTGACCGGTTCATTTTCGGCAATGTCAATGTCATACCACGGGACATCCACGTTCTCTCCACTTGAATCCATGTTTACCGTGAACAAGAAATATGTACCCAAAGGCTGAAAATTGCGAACGTAATGGCCAAGTCTATTCCGAATTTTGACGCGAGAGCCAGGCTCAAGAGTGAGAATATTTTGCATCGTTCATTGTTTACACTTAGCCGACTGAGCACATGTAGCAGACGACTAAAAATAGCACATGACGTCAGAGCGAAAGTAGTCCGGCGTTATATAGTGTACCCTGGTTGGCTGAAATTAAATAGGCTCCGCCCATATGAGACGATTTTCCCCACACTCTGGTGTATGCATGTTATTAATGGAGGATCATATGGGAATAGTATGTCCACGGCATTTGAACTCATATTTTGCCGGGGGAGATAACTCTTGCATCCACCAGGGGGCGCTGTTTCCAGGTTAAAGTATAGGAAGCGCTCATGCACGCCTTTGACCTCTGTGGCGGCAGGTGGCGGTCACGTGGCGGTCATGGGCATGTATTCTTCCGCGGTGATGCGGTCTGGCGGTGATGCGGTCGCGGGAAAAAGCTTCCGCGGAGAAAAAGTAGTCACTAGACTTCAAATACGCTGCATGGTCCGATTGGGTCGAGTGAGGTATCAAAGTGAAGCATTCGTGAAGGGGCATCCAGTCATGGGTGGGTGCATGTAAAATTAGGATTTTCCCCGAAACTATAAAAAGCGGAACACGGACTTTACCCCTAAAATAGGGGAAAACACCTATCAACCCTAGTCAAAAGGGCTAATATCGGTCCCCGGGCTTATTGGGACCTGCCTATCAAGTCAATGGGGTGGGTGCATGTAAAATTAGGATTTTCCCCCGAAACTATAAAAAGGGGAACACGGACTTTACCCCTACAATAGGGGTCTGTATTATACAATATAAGGGAAAATGCCTGTATGGGGTATGGGGATGGTCAATTTTTTTCGCGGGCTTTACTGTGGCTTGTGGGGTCTCGTTTTTCTCGTCTCGCCGAGAAAAACACAATGGGAGGGGTCCCGGAGCGAATCGGTGAAATTTTTGGGAAAAGTCACGGGGTGGACGTTTTTGGGTCTAGGTGAGCCCCTAATGATCCTATGGTGTCGTATGAGGTCTTATTTTGAAGCTCTCATGGAGGAGCATCCGACTGGACTAATAGTTCCTCCGTGTGCAATAGTCTGCGCATGCGCAGTCTGGCCGTAGTATAGAAAGAGGCATGTTGTGGGGTATGTGGGTGTGTGTTTGGGGTAGAGATGGACCGCTATGGGTCCGAATGGGTCGTGGAAGGTGTCAAAGTGAACCTTGTGTGGGGTAGAGTCAGAATGGCGTGTTTTTAAGTGCAAGTCGCGTCAATCTGTGCATGCGCAGGTGGGTGTATTAAGTAAAGTGGTCATTTTGGGGTAGTGAAGGAAGGTATTTGGGGTAGAGATGGACCATCCTTGGTTCAATGTGTCCTGGAAGGTGTCATGTTGTAGCTGTCGGCGTGTAGACTTCGATTTGAGGGATGTCCACGTCATCGGTGACGTCATCGGTACGAGTAGTAGCGAAAGTGGACATGTTGGGGCAGTGAAGGAAGGTATTTGGTGTAGAAAGGGACCATCCTTGGTCCCAATGCGTCGTGTGAGGTGTCATTTTGTAGCTCTTGGGGTGTAGACCCCGATTTGAGGGATGTTTACGTCATCTGTGACGTCATTGGTGACGTCATCAGTACGAGTAGTAGCCAAAGTGGACATTTTGGAGCAGTGAAGGAAGGTATTTGGTGTAGAGAGGGACCATCCTTGGTCCGAATGCGTCGTATGAGGTGTCATCTTGTAGCAACGCCCGCCAACGCCAAGCTTAACGCTTCAACGCCCTGGTGAAATAGCTCAGAAGTTCTGATTTTTCTAGATATTCCATGGAATTGTCACTAATTCTTCGAAATGCAGTGACGCCCGTCAACGCTCGTAGTTACGCCTTAACGCTCTAACATAACGCCTTGACGCCATGATATAGACCGGAGAGAACAACAACAACAACAACAACAACGATGACACATGAGAGAACAACAACAACAAGAAGTTTTTTCATATAGTTTATTTTCCCCAATGTTACAGCATCCCCACGCTGGGGGAGCCGCGTTGGGTATGTTTACAACTCAAAAAGACTCTTGCCCAATCAGAGGCCACCATTTGCATCTGTCATATTCGTTCCTGTCCGTTAGATGTATTCTTGTCCAATCAGAGGCCACCATTTGCATCTGTCATATTCGTTCCTGTCCGTTAGATGTATTCTTGTCCAATCAGAAGTTCCATCTTCGACCATGTTCGCTCTGAACCGTTTATTCTAATCATCGTCGGACAGGCCTGGATATTCTTCGGGCAGCATGTCCTGAAACAGTTGTTTGCGCATTTTGATCGCATTTTCCAGGGCCTCTGTGGGTGGTAGCCCCATAGCCTCTTCCAAGTGACGCTTCGTCTTCATGATGGACCTGTGCGTGGGGTCGCCTTTCATTTCAAGCGGTAGTAAGGTATACTATTCATAGATCGCCATGGCTGTTTTCCTGATGCGGGGGCGCATTTGGGTGTACGTCTGTTGTAAATTATCCTCTCTGGCGTCCTCGATCGCTGCAGCGTAAGTATTGATAGATGCTGTCACAACACGATCCCAGAAGGTAGGTTCTGCCTCACTTTCCACGGACGTAGTTTGACTATCTGAGGTCAAGCTGTCCGCATCACTAGATAGATTCTCAGCAATCTCTGTTTCGGTATCAGTCGATGCACTCTCAGCAGTCTCTGTATCAGCGTCCGCCTCAACGAACTCCTCGGAGTCGTCAGTCCCATGTATATTTTGTGTCGCATCATATCGTAATGTCTGGTGAACGTGCGTTCGCACTCAAAGCAAGTATAAGCCATGTTGACGGTTGAACGTCGACTGTGCGTGTTTTTGGAAATACGCTTGCTTTTATAGACAGTAACGCCCATCAACGCTCAGCTTAACGCTTCAACGCCCTGGTGAATTAGCTCAGAAGCTCTGATTTTCATGGAATTGACACCAATTCATGGAAATGCAGTGACGCCCGTCAACGCCCTTCGTTACGCCTTAACGCCCGTCTCAACGCCTTAACACACTTTCTTAACGCTTTAACGTCGTTTAATGATGCGTTCGAACAAATGTTTGTTTTGTGCTATTGCTCTGACATACGCCGCTCTCCAGTTCATGCCCGAGGCTTTCAACATCGACGCTGTTCTTTCAATTTCCATATGGACTGGGTCCTTATCCAACAATTTCATATGGGTCACGAGGTCGATATACCGCTGACGTAAAGCCCGTCGTAGTCGGGGTGCCAATTCGACCAAAGTCAGTTCCGGTCACGTGAACGGAAGCGGAAGTGACCTCACAGAGGTCATATGCAAATGGCGCTTCCGAGCTCTGAGCTCCACACGCTTTGAGCTCCAAGAGCTCCGATCCAAGAGCTCTGCCACACGGGAGCTCCCACCACCACCAGCGGGCGCTGACGCCCGTCAACGCCCGGTGGTGGCGGTGGTGGTGGTGTCGTTGGTGGTGGTGGAATGTGGTGGTGGTGTGTGCGTGTGTTTGTGTGGTGGTAGTGTGTGGTGGTGGTGTTGGTGGTGGTGTCTGTACATATAGGAATGAACATGTGTCCCTCATCAGTCCTTATGTATTGGTCGAATTGGCACCCAGTAGTTGGGTCATCTGGAGCAATTCCGTGACCGTGGAGAGCGAAGGTTCGTTTCTCAGTGGATTTGTCTTCTATGAAGATTAATTAAAAAATTCAGTGGGGGTGTCCCTCGCGAAAGTGTGGGCGGAACCCGTGAGAGCCCGAAATCCAAAATGGCTGCCGTCGGCCATTTTGAATTTTATTTTTTTCATGGTTTGGCCTACAGTAATGCTCAGTACATGCTTTCTGGGGTTTTTGGGGACGAGGAATTCATATTTGATGTCGTTTTCATAATTTGACCTAGTTTTGACCTTCAAATCCAAGATGGCCGCCGATTTTCAGCTCAGAATGGTCAATTTTTTAAATTCGGCTTACAGCCTTCATAATAGGCTCTAATGAAAGCTCTGATCATGCTGAGTTGAGTGATGGACAGTAAAACTATACGAAATTCATCTTAGATGTAACAGGTTACAGGTTATCGTTGATTCACCTCATGAATATCGGCTCTCCATGGCCACAAAATTACTGAAAATGACCCTTCGAATTAATTGATGATATGTGTAAAATTGGAATACATGGGTATGCATAATTTGTCATCACCAGACACCGCCCGATTAAAGGTTACGGTTCATTATCAATTATCGGTCCTCGGGCTTTATTCCTATCAGAAAAGTAATCTATTCGGGTACTAAATCACTTTTCTGAGCAAAACTGAACATAAAGTACTCCATTGTCCTTTAGTTACTCAACACCAACATCAACTATACACCATAATAAAAGCAGAGACTTGTCCTCTGGTTACGGTACTCAAGGATGTCAGACAGGATGTTGTAGTAACTCTAAACGCCTGTCCATTCATGGCTAGCCTAGCATTTAATTGGGCGATGTCGAGTAATTTACCCTGATTTTGCAACTCAACAATGATTAGCAACTAATAGACCCCTACTCCTCATCCGAATCTGTTGATTCTCCAAATGCATTGTCATCATCACTACTACTCTCATCGCTGCTGTCATCTGAACAGTCATGAGGTGTGAGCTGGGGGCAAGGGTGGTAGGGTATGGCGCACTGGTAGGTGCTTTCCATTTATGATTTCCAACGATGGCCATTGGGAGACGGATGATCTAGCAAGTTGTAATGAAGCTGGCAATATGTGATGTAGTTCATCCTTTCCACATGGTGATTTCACGTGTCATCATCAGGTGGGAGGCGGACCATGCTCTTCTTCATTTTGTGCCACTTGGAAGCTCTGGCCTGCCCGCAAGTAATATCTGCACTTTCAGCATAGACTTTGGAGAGGACAAATGCTTTCACAACAGCTTTAACTTCGTCCTGTAACTCCAAACTCTCACTCTCTCGTCCAAGGAGCTCTCTCGCCTCATGACCATTGATCACTTTCTGCAACAATCTCTTTTTCCCTTGCCCATAGAATCCTGATGTGTGGTCGCTACCAGTGATCACATGGAGAGGTATGATGATATTTGCAACATCTTCTGAGAGCATGACATGGCAATTGATTAACTCATGCTTGCGTTTCATCAGCAGATCACCTCGGAGTTGATGCGAGACATAAGCCACTTGGACATACACGTCTGTGCCCTCGCTGTCTAGGACAACTGCTGCAGTGTGGTTCTCGGCCCTCAGCTTGGCATAGGCAGAGAGCAGCATTGTATCTGCCTCTGGATGCTTGAATCCATAGTCCATGCCCGCCACGCCAGTGCTCAGATTGGTTGAAGTCTCGCCCCCACAGTATATGATGCCACCTCGCATACGATCAACTTGTGTTTTCATCTGTTCTATTACAAGCTTTTGCAGTCTGACCTTGTTTGCTGAATTGACCATTACTTTGTTGAACTCAACAGCTCCTGAGAATATGTCTTCGGGCTTTGGAAAAACATTTAGGACGTGTGGATGTTTTGCTTTGGTGCTGAGTGGAAGGTCATACTTGTCGTTGACGAAGATGATGAGGCGTGCATCAGTGTGGCGTAAGATGATGATAGCGCAGATCTTATCCAAGTAATCACTCCAGCGGTACTCTGAGCCATCCCTCTTCTTAGCCTCACGGTCCTCGGGTGCGGGGGTGGCTAGCCGCCAGATGAGCCCCATGTCCACGAGGCTGACGTGATTCCGTGGTTTTTAAGCAACTGGGTCTAGGTTGAACAGCTGTAACAACTTGCTCTTACTAGTTTTGCGCATCGACCCATCTACATTGTACATTGATAGACACTCGTCGGTCACTTGCCCCTCAAGGGCTGACTCAAGTTGGATCATACCTGACCCCTCCGCAAGGTACACCAGGGCCACTAGCCCAGACCTCTCTCTGAGCACGATCGACGAACAGCAAAACATCCACACATCCCAAATATTTTTCTAAAGCCCGAAGACATATTCCCAGGAGCTATTGGGTTCATTAAAGTAATGGTCAATTTAGCAAACAAAGTCAGACTACAGAAGCTTGTAATAGAACAGATGAAAACACAAGTTGATCGTGTGCGAGGTGGCATCATATACTGTGAGGGCGAGACTTAAACCAATCTGAGCACTGGCGTGGCGAGCATGGACTATGGATTCAAGCATCCAGAGGCAGATACAATGCTGCTCTCTGCCTATGCCAAGCTGAGGGCCGAGAACCACACTGCAGCAGTTGTCCTAGACAGCGAGGACACAGACGTGTATGTCCAAGTGGCTTATGTCTCGCATCAACTCCGAGGTGATCTGCTGATGAAACGCAAGCATGAGCTAATCAATTGCCATGCCATACTATCAGAAGATGTTGCAAATATCATCATACCTCTCCATGTGATCACTGGTAGCGACCACACACCAGGATTCTATGGGCAAGGGAAAAAGAGATTGTTGCAGAAAGGGATCAATGATCCTGAGGCGGGAGAGTTCCTTGGGCGATTGGGTGAGGGTTTGGAGTTACAGGACGAAGTCAAAGCTGATATGAAAGCATTTGCCCTCTGCAAAGTCTATGCTGAAAGTGCAGATATTACTTGCGGGCAGGCCAGAGCTTCCAAGTGGCACAAAATGAAGAAGAGCATGGTCCGCCTCCCACCTGATGATGACACGTTGAATC
Source organism: Hanleya hanleyi (assembly GCA_036873755.1). NCBI lineage: Eukaryota > Metazoa > Mollusca > Polyplacophora > Lepidopleurida > Hanleyidae > Hanleya > Hanleya hanleyi. Next base: position 60,008 of record JAVTVY010025236.1, read on the forward strand.
ACCATGTGGAAAGGACGAACTATATCACATATTGCCAGGTGCATTACAACTTGCTAGATCATCGGTCCCCCATTGGCCATGGTTGGAAAATCATAGATGGAAAGTGCCGACCAGTGCGCCATACCCTGTCACCCTTGCCCCACCAGTTCACAGCTCGTGACTGTTCAGATGACAGCAGGGATGAGAGTAGTAATGATGATGACAATGCGTTTGGAGAATCAACAGATTCGGATGAGGAGTAGGGGTCTATTAGTTACTAATCATTGATAAGTTGCAAAACCAGAGTACATGCATTGTACTTCCATAGAATAAAAGAATAGTGATGTAAATTACTAGACACTGCCCAATTAAATGCTGCGCTAGCCATGAATGGACAGGCGGTTAGAGTTACTACAACATCCTGTCTGACATCCTTGAGTTCCGTAACCAGAGGACAAGTTTCTGCTTTTATTATGGAGTATAGTTGACGTTGATGTTGAGTAACTAAAGGACAATGGAATAGTTTATTTTCAGTTTTGCTCAAAAGTCATTTAGGACCTGATTAGATTACTTTTCTGATCGGAATAAAGCCTGAGGACCGATAATTGACTACCAACGTAAACTTTGAGGTACATCAGCCGTATCCTTTAATCGGGCGGTGTCTGGTGATGACAAATTATGCATACCAATGTATTCCAATTTACACATATCAAGTAATTCGTTGGGTCATTTTCAGTAATTTTGTGGCCATAGAGAGCCGATATTCATGAGGTGAATCAACAATAACCTGTAACCTGTTACCTCTAAGATGAATTTCGTATAGCTTTACTGTCCATCACTCAGCTCAGCATGATCAGAGCTTTCATTAGAGCCTATTATGAAGGCTGTACGCCGATTTTAAAAATTGACCATTCTGAGCTGAAAATCGGCGGCCATCTTGGATTTGAAGGTCATAACTAGGTCAAATTATGAAAACGACATCAAATATGAATTCCTCGCCCCCAAAAACCCCAGAAAGCATGTACTGAGCATTACTGTAGGCCAAACCATGAAAACAATAAAATTCAAAATGGCCGACGGCAGCCATTTTGGATTTCGGGCTTTCACGGGTTCCGCCCACACTTTCGCGAGGGACACCCCCGCTGAATTTTTTAATTAATCTTCATAGAATACAAATCCACTGAGAAACTAACCTTCGCTCTCCACGGTCACGGAATTGCTCCAGATGACCCAACTACAGACTACGACGGGCTTTACGTCAGCGGTATGTCGACCTCGTGACCCATATGAAATTGTTGGATAAGGACCCAGTCCATATGGAAATTGAAAGAACAGCGTCGATGTTGAAAACCTCGGGCATGAACTGGAAAGCGGCGTGTGTCAGAACAATAGAACAAAAGAAACATTTGTTCGAACGCAGCATTGAACGACGTTAAAGCGTTAAGAAAGTGTGTTAAGGCGTTGAGACGGGCGTTAAGGCGTTACGACGGGCGTCACTGCATTTCGATGAATTGGTGTCAATTCCATGAAAATCAGAGCTTCTGAGCTAATTCACCAGGGCGTTGAAGCGTTAAGCTAAGCGTTGATGGACGCTACTGTCTATAAAAGCAAGCGTATTTCCAAAAACATGGCTTATACTTGCTCTGAGTGCGAACGCACGTTCACCAGACATTACGATATGATGCTACACCAGAAAAATATACATGGGATTGAAGACTACGAGGAGTTCGTTGAGGCGGATGCTGATACAGAGACTGCTGAGAGTGTATCGACTGATACCGAAACAGAGATTGCTAAGAGTCTATCTAGTGATACGGAGAGCTTGACCTCAGATAGTCAGCCTACGTCCGTGGAAAGTGAGGCAGAACCTACCTTCTGGGATCGTATTGTGACAGCAGATATCAATACTTACGCTGCAGCGATCGAGGACGCCGGAGAGGATAATTTACAACAGACGTACACCCAAATGCGCCCCCGCACCACTCAGGAAAACAGCCATGGCGATCTATGAACAGTATACCTTACTACCGCTTGAAATGAAAGGCGACCCCACGCACAGGTCCATCATGAAGACCAAGCGTCACTTGGAAGAGGCTATGGGGCTACCCCCCACCGAGGCCCTGGAAAATGCGATCAGAATGCGCAAACAACTGTTTCAGGACATGCTGCCCGAAGAATATCCAGGCCTGTCCGACGATGATTAGAATAAACGCTTCAGAGCGAACATGGCCGAAGATGGAACATTCTGAAATGGCGACTTCTGATTGGACAAGAATACATCTAACGGACAGGAACGAACATGACAGATGCAAATGGTTGCCTCTGATTGGGCAAGAGTCTTTTTGAGTTGTAAACATACCCAACGCGGCTCCCCCAGCGTGGGTATGATGTAACACTGGGGAAAATAAACTATATGAAAAAACTTCTTGTTGTTGTTGTTCTCTCATGTGTCATCCTTGTTGTTGTTGTTGTTCTCTCTCCGGTCTATATCATGGCGTCAAGACGTTATATTAGAGCGTTAAGGCGTAACTACGAGCGTTGACGGGCGTCACTGCATTTCGAAGAATTAGTGACAATTCCATGGAATATCTAGAAAATCAGAACTTCTGAGCTATTTCACCAGGGCGTTGAAGCGTTAAGCTTGGCGTTGGCGGGCGTTGCTACAAGATGACACCTCATACGACGCATTCGGACCAAGGATGGTCCCTCTCTACACCAAATACCTTCCTTTCACTGCCCCAAAATGTCCACTTTGGCTACTACTCGTACTGATGACGTCACCAATGACGTCACAGATGACGTGAGCATCCCTCAAATCGGGGTCTACACCCCAAGAGCTACAAAATGACACCTCACACGACGCATTCGGACCAAGGATGGTCCCTCTCTACATCAAATACCTTCCTTCACTGCCCCAAAATGTCCACTTTCGCTACTACTCGTACCGATGACGTGGACATCCCTCAAATCGGAGTCTACACCCCGAGAGCTACAACATGACACCTTCCAGGACGCATTGAACCAAGGATGGTCCCTCTCTACCCCAAATACCTTCCTTCACTACCCCAAAATGATCACTTTACTTACTACACCCACCTGCGCATGCGCAGATTGACGCGACTTGCACTTAAAAACACGCCATTCTGACTCTACCCCACACAAGCTTCACTTTGACACCTTCCACGACCCATTCGGAGTCATAGCGGTCCATCTCTACCCCAAACACACACCCACATACCCCACAACATGCCTGCTTTCTATACTACGGCCAGAATGCGCATGCGCAGACTATTGCACACGGAGGAACTATCAGTCCAGTCGGATGCTCCTCCACGAGAGCTTCAAAATAAGACATCATACGACACCATAGGATCATTAGGGGCTCACCTAGACCCCAAAACGTCCACCCCGTATGGGCCTATACCTCCAAAGCCATGCAGTATAGGCCTATGGGCTTACCAAGGCCTCGGTGAACTTTTTTCCAAAAATTTCACCGTTTCGCTTCGAAACCCTTCCCATCGTGTTCTAAATGACGAGACGTGAAAAACAAGACCAAACGACCCATATCACAATGAAAGTGCGTGAATTTTCCAGGTTGAACCTATACCCCCATATAGCCAGAATGGGACTATATGGGCTATATAGAGACCTTGGTGACTTTTCCCAAAAAAATCACCGATTCGCTTCGGGACCCCTCCCATTGTGTTTTTCTCGGCGAGACGAGAAAAACGAGACCCCACAACCCATAGTAACACCCACAAAAAATTGACCACCTCTCCCCCCATATAGCCAGTATGAGCCTATATACAGACCTCGGTGACTTTTCCCAAAAATTTCACCGATTCGCTCCGGGATCCTTGTGTTTTTCTCGGCGAGACGAGAAAAACGAGACCCCACAAGCCATAGTAAAGCCCGCGAAAAAAAATTGACCATCCCCATACCCAATACAGGCATTTTCCCTTATATTGTATAATACAGACCGCTATTGTAGGGGTAAAGTCCGAGTTCCGCTTTTTATATTTTCGGAAAAAATCCTAATTTTACATGCACCCACCCCATTGACACGATAGGCAGGCACCGATAAGCCCGGGGACCGATATTAGCCCTTTTGACTAGGGTTGATAGGAGTTTCCCCCTATTTTAGGGGTAAAGTCCGTGTTCCGCTTTTTATAGTTTCGGGAAAAATTCCTAATTTTACATGCACCCACCCATGATTGGATGCCCCTTCACGAATGCTTCACTTTGATACCTCACTCGACCCAATCGGACCATGCAGCGTATTTCAAGTCTAGGGACTACTTTTTCTCCGCGGAAGCTTTTTCCCGCGACCGCATCACCGCCAGACCGCATCACCGCGGAAAAATACATACCCATGACCGCCACGTGACCGCCACCTGCCGCCACAGAGGTCAAAGGCGTGCATGAGCGCTTCCTATACTTTAACCTGGAAACAGCGCCCCCTGGTGGATGCAAGAGTTATCTCCCCGGACAAAATATGAGTTTAAATGCCGTGGACATACTACTTCCGTGCTTCACGTATATTACCCAAACAGACAGAAGAGTTCCAAGCCTTTTCCCTACGTCATATCCGCCTTCTGGATACGGTACAATGGCGGCACTCTGTCTCTGCGAGTTCGCGGTTTTAAAATGATTAGTACTCCTTCAAAAACAATTTTTAAAATGAGAAAATATATCTTTTGGGTTTAATTTGGTGAGTTGTAATAATATGTATCAAAGGCAACCAAACCCGAACTTTTCCTTTAAATGGCGTCATCATGGCGGCCATCTGGGATTTGATTTACAGTTTCTAGTAGAGCTTGACCCAAGGATATAGTGTGGTACGTTTCAACACACTATGCATAGGGATAGCGAAAATATCTAGGAGGGCTGCGGAACACCCCAAATCGCCAAGGCCAGAAAACAAGTATTCTGAACAAGGGAGATAATCCTCGCTGTAAATATGATTTTGTGAAGCAAACACAGGGTACAACCGTATTGTCAAAAAGTCCATCCCCGCGTATAATACTCTTATGGTAGCTGTTATACGGACAATTTCGTGAAGAAGCATCAAGTTTGATTACCATGGAGACATTTTTTGACTAGTCAGACCAGACATGCTACATTTCCATGGCATGTGCCGGTAATTACTGATGCAACAACAACAAACATTTAGTCGTCAATTTGGGTGACAAAAGGAGATAGAATTTCTACATTCCTTCACGCGAGGCATCGTTTTACTGTCCAAACTAAATTGTTTCATAAAAAAAATGATGAAATCTATTGATTATGTTCCCAAACTGATTGGTTAGAATTAGAGAAATTAGAACTGCTTGTATTCCAATATTCTACATGGATTTCACCCTCCAGCGTTAGGAATTCAATGCGTGACGACGACTATTGTCTTCCATAATTAATCCTCAAACTGGTTCGAATCTGTTCAAACCGGTCAAAGCTAGTTCCATTGTGTATGTGTTGACGAAAGTAGACTGAAAATGGATATGCACGCTCTCTGCTTCAGTCTCTTACCGCGTATAGATGACCCAGATGGTTACAGGTTGTGTATAGATTAATTAAAATGTAATACAGGAGTTCTCGGTGACCCGGACCCATAATCGATGGTTCTATAACTTATAGAACCTCAGGCTGTACGACGCGACGATAATACAGCCGGTCGGCGATGTGGCCGTGCTGTGTGAATTTTCATCCCGTGATCAAGTTAATCTGAAATTTTTTGTCCCATATCAATTAAATCATTATTTTAATCGGTATTTCAGTAAATATATCAACGACATTCCGAAAGAAACAGGGATTCATTCCTGTATAATACTCTGTAAAACCTGTGCGAAACAACGCAATCTGCATGCATGTAAACGAACAACTACAAATCGTAATCCCATGATCAATTTATTTGGGATACTCTTAATCCCGTCTCCATAACGACACAATATTCACTGACTGGAGCAATATTACCCTCACGCGCGGGAATAATCATCCACGCCGGGTTTGTGCACCTGATAAATACACTGCGCTCGTCCATTCAAAGTACATCATTCTAATATAAGGTATACTAATCTGCAATATTCAATCTGACGTGGTTAATTGAAGTTGGCTTAATAAACCCTATGAAGACATCTTCAATCTCCAACATGAAATGTGATTTATTCGGAATTGCACTTCTCGTCTACCATGCAAAGCTAATCAGTGGCACTCCCAATCCCACTATTATTGCCGATTATATCCATTAATTCCATGTCCCAATGCCCTAGATTGATGCCTAGAATTTAAGATTTTCTAGTGACAGAATGCTTCGGAAACGTTGGGGGCCTACACCTTTAGATCCGCATCCTCATTCTCCCTCGTTGTGAAAGAATGTCAAAGTCATTTGAAGGACAAATACCACCTGGAAGGATACAACTGCACTGTTATATTCTGTTAGTATCCATATACTGTGAAACAGTCGCTCGTGTTAGTAAAATCTGCCAGAGCTGTTCGTCAGTCCCCTGGAGTTTGGTTTTCCGGAAGTAACAATAGCCGACGGGCGGTGGTTCTCTCCGGGTACTCAGGCTTTCTCCACCAACCAATCTGACTGTCACCATATAAGTGAAACAACCTTGAGCGTGACATAAATCCAAATCACCTCCCCCCTCTCCCCCTCCAATAAATCTCCATATGGCATTTACAATTTCTAGGATAGTCATGAAATTAATTAAATATAACGAGGGCAGAGGGTGGTGGAAAATATGCTGTGGTACTGACAAGAAGTCATACGACATCACAGGCGAATATACTGAGTGCATATTTCTAAAAACATCACATGAACTTGTATCCCGGCCACAATGTTATTGTAACTGCTCATGTGGACGTCTTGAATGGCACGACGACCCGGTCCCTACATGTACCACCGGCTTAAACGGTATTAGATAACAAGATGATGTTATATCGCCATCAAGTTATCTGATGGAAAATGAGGATGTGTCCGTTAGATACAGGAAACAGCCTCTCCTAGGAAACATTAGGAGAGTCATGTAGAGCGGGAGTAATCACTTTCATTCAAAATTTTGCTAGAATAAACAGATGACTTATGATCCTGCAGAATTATGTTGCTTGAAAATGACATTGCTTTGTGTGTCTGCCCAGATTAGTCCGCCACTTGAATACTTTCCCACACTGACAATTGTAAGTCTTATCAGTGTGGTATGCGGAGATGTGATCGTCTCTTCCCGAAAGACTGGTAAATTTTTTCCCGCAGGTACCACATTCTATGTGCCCGACAGAACAAACCCGCTCATGTCGGTTGAGGGTGGCATTAGAACCGAATATTCGGTCGCACGTTTGGCAGGAATGCGGCTTGCTTCCATCATGTGAGTTCATATGATCAGCGAGAAGAGTTTTCCTCCCGAATTGTTTACTGCAACCTTTGTGACGGCAACGAAATTCCTTACCATCATGAATTTTCATGTGAACCTTCAGATTATACTTTTTGTTAAAGGACCTGCCACATGTGTCGCACAAATGAGACTGGCTGTGCTTCGCTTTCCTGTGGTTTTGCAACTCGAGTTCAGTGAGAAAGAATACAGTACAACTTCCACACTTATACGGAGATGTACGCGCATGTTCTTTTTTGTGCCTCTTCAAGCTGTCGCTGGTTGCGTAGCCTGCTCCACATGTTGCACAACGGAAGGTTTTGGCTGGAGCCTCATTTTCTTCAGCAGCATCTTCAACAACGAAGGGTACGTCCATAAAAGAGTCCTCAACCGGAAGAACTTCTTCTTTCACCATCGCCATATAAGTGACGCTCGGTGCTACAAAAGTGAAAGAACAACGAGATAGCTGTCAATAAATTCAATGTTAAAAACTTTACATCATACAATTTCACGACAGATCTTATAATAACATAAGTGCTACAATCTGATTGAAAAGACAAACACTATGGAGTCGGTGGCTCTGACTCTCTCCCTAGCTCGAGGCTCTTCCTGTTCGAAATCACGCAGAAGTCCCGGACATGCCCGACTCTCGTAAACAGTAAGACGGAAAGTGCTGATGACATGAATTTAAATTTCAAGGATGCTCGAGGCCGAAGGATCGGTCAAGTTCACAAACAATACACGGCGTGAAATGTCCCCACGCAAAATGTCACCCTCTACAGACGTCGAAACCGTATAGCTCCTTCCTACGCAACTTTGTTCGGATAAATTTTGAGTAAGTACAAAGCAAATTTCAATCATAATAAGTAATCATCACTTTCCTTGAAGTTTAATTTGTTGGTCATATATTTCGCTGCAGCACAGCAAATACCAAGTTTGTCTATTTTGAAACAAGTCAATTTCCCGTGACTAGGGCATATCCCTGTGAGATGGTTGTGTAAGACGTCTGTCCGATCATTTTCTGTCATGCCCGGTCATACGTTGCGATGATTGGCCTTATATAATGTAGCTGTAAAAGTGTTATTTTAGTGCCAGGAGGCGTTCAGATCCGGTCAGAGAATCCGTCTTTTAATCATATCGATCAGTGCTGATACCTATCGAATCCAGTTGGAATCGCAGGGTGGTTTTCAACGAGCATTGAATATGTACATCAGTACTTAATATTGCCATTCAAACTATGGGAAATTTGGAAACAAAACTGTGCTATAAGAATGGCATCACACCTCCGTGTTGTTTGATATCTGGAAATGCAATTTGTTTTACTACGAAACAAACATATCGGAATGACATACAGCTCACCAATTAACAATATATGAGTTTTCAGAGCATTTCCATCATAGCTCTTTAGATTTGTATCTAATACCGCTTATGCCGGTGCTAGGGGCCGTGTGGTCATATCATCCAAGTTGCCACATGAACAGGTACAATAAAAGCGTATCTGAGATACAACACATATGACGAATCGTTAGATTCTTGGTATGTGCTTTAGAATAGGTTAACCGGTATACTTTTCTGTGAAGTCATGCGGCTCTGTCAGTATGTCGGCATCTCTTCCCACTTCCCTTATATGTGTTGTAATCTGGCTTATCCCTAAATAAATATACTAATGTATCATGCGTATTGTCCTTATAGAAAAAGATCTACTTATCTTACCTCTGCTTGTGTGTAGAGATGTATGGACATCACAATGTTTTCTGGAGTGCATATTAAGTGCAGCTTTGCAGCTATAGTTTTGACCACATACCAGACACGCATAGATAGTTCGTCTTGAAGCATCTCGGCCATCGCTGCTCAACGTCATCTCAGATGGTTCTGAGATATGGTCATGCTCTGGTGATTTGCCAGTGACATTATCAACACTGGCATGGTCATTATCAGCTACACTTCTGCTCTTATCATCAGCATCACTGCCTTTATCATTATCAGCCCCATCACCATTATTCAGACCAGCAATGCCCCCACTATCATTACCGGAATCACTGCAATATCTTGTACCGTTGCTACTGCGTGTGTCTTTCCGATCTTCAGCCTCACCACCCTCATTATGCAGCTCTGTAAGGATACTGGTGGACCAACCCTCAATTTTAATTTCATCATCAGCTCCGCCATTGCGGTCTCTCTCTATAGACTTACTAGGTCCACTACAACGATAAGACTGCGCTGGGTAGTTCTCTACGTGTCCACCTTTTGTGTCTGAATGGCTATTTACAGAAACTCCACATGTTGAGTTCCCATGGTCACACAGACACCCTCCATGCGTCCCAATGTGCGAATAAAGTGCGGCCTTGGTATCGAAACATTTTGCGCACGTTAAACAGATGCAAGAAAAAGATAGCACATTAACTAGTTTAACAAGTTTGATTTCTGGACCTTCTCCTGAGAGGACAAAAGTCTGTAACTCCATAGCAAACATCCCTGTTTTAAATGTATCAATATCCGTTTCTGAAGTCGGGTCCATCTTGACAGGGCCTAATGTTAGACTGTCTGCAAGTAAGGAACAAAAACAAAGAATGAGGCATTTGGTTATGTTGCATTATCTTTTTCAATAGAATGCCCAAATAATATGAATGTTGGTGTATGAAAAACTGATTCTGAAAGAAGTCAAGATCTTTGTATTGGTATTTTATGTCTCGACACATATTATGGAATGCAGCAGGGCAATATACAATGTTCACACAAACCTATACGTGCCTCTGTTCCACCATTCAATATCCAGCCGTCGTCCATGTAGGAATTAGTGCGTACCTAATCCAAAGAACTAAAACATATAAACGGAATAGCACCAAATAAAAAAAAATCATAGTATACGTAAACACACACTAGTTTCCTGCAAGAGAGAAGTCAACAGTTTTCAACGATGCTCTGTGCGAATAGTTATACCTGAAAATAATAAGAGAACCAAACAATGTTATTGTGCTCTTTCAACTTTTTAGACGGATGTCAAGTTACTCTCCTCTATGAGGCGCCGTTTGTGACAATATTGTCAACGACACATATATAGAGTTAAAACCAAAAAATAAAGTCGCCGTTTGTGACAATATTGTCAACGACAAATATATAGAGTTAAAACCAAAATATAAAGTCGCCGTTTGTGAAAATATTGTCAAACACATATATAGTTAAAACCTTTGTAAATATATATAAAACGAAATAAATAGGGCCTATATATAAAGTCATTTTTTTTTTATTTTTATAAATATTTTTTTAACATAAATAACGATAGGAAGTTAAGACGTTAAATGTAACGTAAATATAAAGTACACGAACAAACTTAAAATTATAGAGTAGAATGTGTAGAGCGCGCGAGTGATACTGGTTAATCAAAACTGCAACTGGGTTCTGAAGCGAAACTATGACAGCGGTGAAAGCCACTCGCATGTCACAGATGTGGCGAATCAAACAATAAGATCACGTACCTGAACATATATCAGTTCACTGCCATAGTGATTTAGTAAAGGCCTATTCCAATTTTCAACAATTACTGTTGTCATTTACAATCGTACTTCAGAGTTATCACATCAATTAGATATAAGTACATCTACTTATAAATCAACATAAGATATCCTAGCCTGCAGCCAATATCATAGCCTGTCCCTTTGATGTTCAATCCACGATTCCGCCGGCCAAGTCGCTGGTTGCTATTTGCCGCATAAAAACATCAACAGAAGTTGAAATAAAACATGCGCAATAACGATGTATTAATTATGCACAGCACAAATATTAGGCAATTTGAAATCATACTGAATATGAGCATATTTCATTGATCAGAATATGACCATTGATACTAGCTTAGTTATAGGATTTGTAATTATATTGTCGTTTTTGTATATTTTATCGTTTTTCGATAATTTCCGCATTTCCAAACAAGACGAAAATTTGTACTTGGTATAAGTACAGCGAATGTGGAAACTAATGGCTCATGAAGAATACTAGATTGGCCGTTTTCACTTTTGCGCTGCCTCGAAGCTGTTACTAGTAACTAAGGAATCAGTCGAAGCCGTTTTACCCCTGCGTGCTAATCGCTAATTGATCTTCAATACGCGTGGGGTTCTTGACGAGCATCAATATTAACCCTATTATATACGCTGACGAGTGAGTGAATAGGGTTTAACGCCGCTTTCAACATTTTTTCAGCTATATCACGACGGGGAAGGGAAGGGAGGTGAGTGGGAGGGGTGTGGTTAACTACTTGTAACCGAGCAGATCTAATGCTGCCATTTTATACTGCTGTCCCACCGAAATATCATTCCGTAGGCAAACATGACACCCCACTCAGTCACATTATACTGACACCGTCCTTGTTCTATCCTCTTGATACTGAGCGTAAGCGAGGAAGCAACAAGTTCCATTTTTCAAGTCTTTGGTATGACCCGGCCAGGGATTGAACCCAGTACTTAGCGCTTACGAATATCAACAGTTTATTTTATTCTACTTACGTTATACTAACTTAAAACCTAAAAAGTTTGAGATCAAGTAAGCGTATCATGCTATAATAAATGATCTCGATAATGTAAACGAGGAACGGTGAACGCAACAGTACAATCCACACTGGTGGTTCCCACAGTATACGCCATGGTTCTTTCATAATTTGAGAGCGGTACGTTTGATGATACAAGCATGGTGCAACCGGTTCCTCATGACCCATTAGTTTCCACATTCGCTGTACTTATACCAAGTACAAATTTTCGTCTTGTTTGGAAATGCGGAAATTATCGAAAAACGATAAAATATACAAAAACGACAATATAATTACAAATCCTATAACTAAGCTATCAATGGTCATATTCTGATCAATGAAATATGCTCATATTCAGTATGATTTCAAATTGCCTAATATTTGTGCTGCGCATAATTGATACATCGTTATTGCGCAGGTTTTATTTCAACTTCTGTTGATGTTTTTATGCGGCAAATAGCAACCAGCGACTTGGCCGGCGGAATCGTGGATTGAACATCAAAGGGACAGGCAATGATATTGGCTGCAGGCTAGGATATCTTATGTTGATTTATAAGTAGATGTACTTATATCTAATTGATGTGATAACTCTGAAGTACGATTGTAAATGACAACAGTAATTGTTGAAAATTGGAATAGGCCTTTACTAAATCACTATGGCAGTGAACTGATATATGTTCAGGTACGTGATCTTATTGTTTGATTCGCCACAACTGTGACATGCGGGTGGCTTTCACCGCTGTCATAGTTTCGCTTCAGAACCCAGTTGCAGTTTTGATTAACCAGTATCACTCGCGCGCTCTACACATTCTACTCTATAATTTTAAGTTTGTTCGTGTATTTTATATTTACGTTACATTTAACGTCTTAACTTCCTATCGTTATTTATGTTAAAAAATTTTTTATAAAAATAAAAAAAAAAAAACTTTATATATAGGCCCTATTTATTTCGTTTTATATATATTTACAAAGGTTTTAACTATATATTTGTGTTTGACAATATTTTCACAAACGGCGACTTTATATTTTGGTTTTAACTCTATATATTTGTCGTTGACAATATTGTCACAAACGGCGACTTTATTTTTTGGTTTTAACTCTATATATTTGTCGTTGACAATATTGTCACAAACGGCGCCTCATACTCCTCTCCTAGTTCACAAATATGATTTTTCTTCAGCATTAAATCGACTGTGTGATTTAAAAGTTTATCATTGTGCTTTGTTCCTCACCCACATGTTGTAACTCTGTTTTCACCTAGGCATTTATCACATCAACTCATTTTTTTCAAATGGATTGAATTTCATCTTTATCCGCCGTTGTAAAATCCAGAACACTGTACAAAGCCATGTTCAAAGCTCCATTTGAGAAATCTGTCCTACATCATTTGGCTGGATGGGTTCGAGTCTATAAGATATGGAAATCTCGATTTAAGAGGATTGGAAGTCTAGAGGTGGTTTCCTCATTCTGGGTTGAGATCAATGCTTTACTTCAAGTTTTAGATTCTACGCCAGCGGATACAATCTTCTTACAGGGTCATAATACCCCAGCCACCCGTCAGATTTTTTAACAGATTCCCATCAGAGTGACACACCGAGAGATTTGACATCATAAAATATTATAAGCCATATTTGTTGAAGTCACCATCATGTCACCCACATGACTTGCTGAACTGTCACATGACTAGTCACATGGCAGCCCGAAGTGAAAGATGGTATACTGGATCCAGCCCCTGTTTCATAATGTATTTTAGGGGAAATGAAAGGAAGTACCGGTAATTGTAATTCTGCCTAAAGAAATGCTTGAAACAGGGACTGGATGCGACGTCACAAGGAGCTAACTTGGCAAAAAAAAGTGCACAGTACACTGTGTTCTTTTTTATCACCCGCCCCAGACTCGAAGGATTTGATTGGTTCATTCATATACGTACGTTGGAAGTAATGCGTTCATGTGACACAAGGTTCAAGGTTCAAGGTTCAAGGTTCTTTATTTGCTGATCACAGCGCCCGTTATCGAGCAGATATACAATCAAGCGAAGATAATTAAGTATATATACATATAGAATAACCTAGTTGATTAGAAATAATTTGATTTACAGAAAAATAACAGTCGTGATACAAGGAACAATAATGCCAGGAGCAGCGATTTCGCTGGCATTTTACAATAAATTATGATCTTACTGACTAGTATCTGTTTGTAACACTAAAAACGTATATTAGCTAACATCTGTTATTCCTGTACCAGTAACACATTTGTCATGTTTAGATGCCGAACCATCAATCATATTGCTACGTGCGCTCATACAATCATGAACAAACTTACCTAAATTTTTCACAATAATTGGATCCTCGCACGATAAGAGCCAAATAAATTTGTTTGAAATATCGAGTTGAGAAAAGTTGGCATTCATGCTATCACATTTAAATAGAAATATGTCCCGAAAATTATCATATTTATTACATTCCATTAAAAAATGGAATTCATCTTCAACCTTACCAGCATTGCAAAGAGTACATAAACGCTTATCTGCTGGTACTTTGGCAAATCTACCTTTCTCAATCTGAAGGTCATGGCTACTTGTTCGTAGCTTACATAAGTCACTGCGATGATCTCGATTCAGAATAGATAAGTAAGGTTCCAACACAAAATTTAGCTTGAAGGTTCTATATGTTCTGAGTTTGTTACCATACGCTACGTTGGGACGGTCGGTAAACAGTTGTTCGTTCCACCAGTTACAAAATACAGAAGAGAAACTTCTTGCAGCTTTGGAAACTAAGCTACCAACAGATAAACTTTTTTTCTGTTCGTATAAATGACTTAGATTTAAGAATGACAATATACATTTAATACCCGTTACCCAGGTCTTTTTCCTTGGGTGTCCAATTTGATAGAAAAATCAAAAGCTTTCTTTAATAACGTATCATCAGGCATTTCAAATAAGCGACGCCAGTATTTAAGCATTGAACAAATAACATCAATTAGCATAGGACGTCGACCGAGTTCACCTAACACAGCACAATTTGTACATTTGGAGTTGACCCCCAGAATGTATTTACAGTACTTCAAGTTAAGTCTTTCAAGTGGTTCATTCTTAATATAGTTATCTAAAAATGATTTTTTACTCAATTTTGTAACAATGGATGATCCCCATATTTCTGAACAGTAGAGTAAAATAGGCTTAATAGTATGATCAAATATATGCAAAGAAGTGGAGATTCCAGGAGGGTTACATGAAAAACATTTTCGAATTTTGAAGAATGCCTTAGATGCCTTGCCATTCAGTTGAACTTTGGCCAATTTCCACGTTCCAGATGGGTTAAATGTAATTCCTAAATATGTGTACGACTGTACTGTTTCTATTTGGGCATCACCAAGACAGAATGATTTTGGAGATGTTCCACTTTTACAGTTAAATATCATACATTTAGTTTTAGCTATGTTCACTTCCAGACTCCATTTATCACAGTATAATTGTAGTTTATCAAGGGATAGTTGTAAACCTTCCTTACTGTCAGACAATAGCACAACATCATCTGCATACAATAAACAATTGAGAGGTGTGGTCCCAAGGAATACCGGGTCACATGAATTATCAAATATGGATGGTAGATCATTAATGAAAATCTTAAAAAGATTTGGGCTTAAATTGTCGCCCTGACGAACACCAGTGAATGATTGAAAACAGTTTGTCAGTGCACCAGCAACCTTTACACATAGCATATTGTTATTATACATATCTTTTAAAATCTTGTAAAATTGTCCACCTATACCGATCGACTGCAGTTTGTAAAAAAGACCCGTATGCCAAACCTTGTCAAATGCTTTCGAGAAATCAACGAAGCAAGCGTACATTGGTTTGTGTTCAACCTGTTGGTATGAATCTACCAATGTTTTCAAAACAAACATATGATCAGAGGTCCTCGCACCTTTAGTAAAGCCCAATTGTTCTTTTCTAATGATATCGCGAGAGGAGAGAAAATTTTCCAACCTGTTATTAAGAACTGAGTTGAATAGTTTGCCAATATTACTGGTTATAGTAATTCCTCGATAATTGGAGGGGTTTTTCTTAGTACCAGACTTGTGAATAGGAGAGATGTAACCTTCACTCCAGCATCGGGGATAAACCGCATTGGAGTAAGTAAGGTTAAATAGTTTTTGAATGCATGAACCAAGACTGGTATAGCCATATTTCAGCATTTCGTTACAGATACCATCTAGGCCACATGCTTTTTTGTGTTTTGAGTCCTTTAATTGCCTTACTAATTTCATTTTCTTTTATTCTATAGTCTAACTCACTGAAATTAGTTTGCTGTTCTAGATGTTGTAAATTTGTATCAATGAAATTCTCAGTTGAACTGAATTTACTTTTTACATTTAATTTCTCAAAATGTTTTAACCATTCATCTGACACAACAATGCAAATAACGTTACTGCCGTGACTTCGACAATGGGGCTGACGTTTTTACCGTGACTTCAACAATGAGAATGATGTTACTATCGTGACGTCACAGTATGGAGGGTAGACTGAAACTGCTACAATTGTTCCGATTAAAAGTAAAAAAACATGTCAATCATTCAGGCTAGACACGTCTCCAAATCGAAGCTTCGCGCCGCAAAACCCATCTAAACGTCCAGTCCCTATTTCGTTTTTTTTTCTCAATATATATATATATTTTTTTCAATATATATATATTTATTAAATCTCGTTGTAATATGGATGAATAGTACGAAATAGAGACTCGTCCAGTCTAGAAAGATGGCTGCTTGGCTGTTGGTAAATGCATGCGAATAGAACACCAATGCCAATTTCGTTTAACTCATCCAAAATGCTCGAGCTACAGTAGCCACAACTGTTCCTAGTCAGTCACACATGTCGTTCATTGATCTCTTTGTGCTATAACCCGTACAGTATCAACGTTCATTTTGATGCTTCTTACCTGTTATTTTTGGGAAGCTAATTCCTTCTTTTCCACGCTTGTCGTTTTTATTAAAGTTTCCGGCGCTGATGATTAGCTGTACACGAGCCGTATTCCCATCGACCTAACCTTATCCATATTACGGTTGGCGCCATATTGTGTAACTGCGCATGCGTAATGGCCCAAATGCACGCAATATGTCGTGTACCGTAACATGGGGAAGGTCAGCGTCGATGTGAAAAAAGGCTCGTGCACAGTTAATCGCCAGCGCCGGAACCATTAATAAAAGCAACAAACGTGGAAAAGAAGGTATTAGCTTCCCGAAGATAACAGATAAGGAGCATCAGAATGAACTTTTATATGGTACGGGTTATAGAACACGGAGATCAATACACGGCATGTGTGACTATCAACCGAAGGCATTATTGATGACCGTTGTGGCTAGAGCTATGGGTAACTTGTGAGTATTCGTATATGGTTTTGGAATACGCTAATGCATTTTATTGACTTGACCAGTGGTCAAAGGCGGACATTTGGACCAGAAAGCAGTCAGCATTCGGAAAGAACCCCGATATAAGCATTCGTATTATGAAAGAGAAAGAGCTGTTACATCTTACCTGGTAGCGAGCATCAGAATACAATCTATACGGTACCGTACCAAATGCAGTTGCTAAGATTATGTTCTACTAATATAGATTCGCCATTGTTTGAGTTGTTACTTTTTTTATACTTTGGGCCAGTTATAGCTCAAACTCCTTATTCAAAATCCTTGGCAACACTGGAATCGGGGAAACAGATAAACATTTCTGCCAACATACGCGCTGCAACACTTGTAAATAGGGTTGCATATAAATTTCAAATGGCGACCCGAGTCGGAAATTGGACTCCAGGTGCATGTTAGTCAATTAACGATTTGAGTTCTAATATTCTACCAATTCTATACGGAGTAACCTCGGCATGGATGCTAAAATATAGTGTTCAGTGAAGGAAAACTGGTGACTTAGACGAAGAAAACCATCCCAAGTCATTTTCATCTCCCGAGTTCAATATTTAACTGATTATACCCATTCAGGCATATCGGTACACGTGTTTCAGGGGGAATTTCTTTCGAGTTCTCCTGCAGAAAGATTTGTTCGAGGATATCGCATTTGTGTTGATCTCTGTCGGAGATATCTGACAGATGTCTGGGGGGTACTGTACGGTCAATCTTAATACATTAATATCATATATATACACCCATCGCGGCTGGAGTAAACCGTCGTTTTTAAAGTCGTCTACCGAACCAAAGATCTAACTGATTATACCCATTTATACATGTACGTGTTTTATTGGGATTTCTATCGAGATCTCCAGCAGGACCTGTTGTTCAAGTTTACCGCATTGTGTCTTGATCCCACGAAAATAGCGCCTAACAAGGATAAGGAGAATAACGTATGTACTTACGGGCGGAAATCCTGACCGAGATATCCGACAGGTGCCCGAGGTAACGTATGGTACTAGCCCGGTGAGGAGGTTGCTCATTTTGACCGCAATTATGCTAATACCCTTAAACAAAGGTATGGTTCGAAAATTTGAAACAAGCACGATATAACTCCCGAGAATACGAGTAAAAGATTGTAGGTATTGAATTGGAAAGATTATTTTCTACCACACCCCAAGTGTTTTACCCAATAAAAGTATTAGGCCTACATATAAAGAAGGAAGCTTAGGTGGGATCTACTTCCAATAGACCCTACCTCACAACCAATCGGTGTGGATTATATGACGCCATAATTTTCTTCGCGTATCCAGTTAAACTCGCCCAGAAGGGTAATAGGATTGAAATGGATATCAAAATTTATCGTCTGCTTGTATATCTTGTTGTACATCCTTTTACCGTACATTATGGAGCCAATTAAAGTTGGAGAACAGTTATTTTCCGCGGATTTATTTAAAGTTGTTGATGTCATCAAACCTTTTTTTATGTATATATGATAGGTACGCAGTCCAAACATTTGGATGACGGGAGAATTTCACATGTATTCTAAAACCAAGGGTCACGCTTGCATCATTTTGATCGTTAATGGCGTTTTAGCACGCCCCCATAGCTGTCATACTGTAGACTCTCCAACCCGTGTCGATTTCAGGCACGCGACTTGCAGGTGTTCTTTGCTTCGATTAATTGGAGGGCCAAAGCATTTTTTGTCGGGTATAGGGGTGTTAATCCAGTTTTAAATACACGAGAGCATTTCTTTTTAGGATACATCTCCACATTGTGCCGTTGTCAGTATGGTAGAATAAAAATAATTCCTTGTTTGCTGTGGTAAAACACCTAGAATAGATCGGGCTGCGATAGGATGAGTATTTACGTTTGATCACTCAGGCCTACGGCCTTCCTGATCAAACTTAAGACTCATCCTATCGCAGCCCGATCTATTCTAGGTGTTTTACCACAGTAAACAAGGAATTATTTCTTAAATAGACACGACTGTCCAGGCAATATTTTGAGCGTAACTCAGTCCACGGAGTTCCCACTATTAAGGACTCGTCAGTTTTGTAAACCTACCCACAACGAATTATTCTTTCACAAGATCACTTCACTGTGCAACCTCCAAACACAGTTGTCTTCCCTTCTGCCATGTCGAACCTTCCTGCCTTTGCATTCGTCGCACAGTGGAAACTATGAGATTATCATAAGTGTTCTGTATCGCAACAACTTGAATCAGCAGAGCTAATCAATTGCAGCGCACTTGGCAGGCAAAATAAAACAAACAATAGATGAATTATTGAATAACTGTTCATCTCTTTACAACAACAACACATCAAAGCTAACGGTCGCTTGTTTGAAAATATTCAGTAATGTTTTTTTTAAATCAAATGCTCACGCATATCCATATATGAAAAATTAAATATTAGTATTTAGTAGGGTGAGAATGACTTTCAGGTTGGTAAGATCTAGTTTATGTGAAATAATGCGTTGGTTCAGGGCCCCAAATAAATTGATTTAGGACAGGGGTGTTTTATATGGCATGATGGGAAACAACCCTGTTCGGAGGCAGGAGCCTCGGGGCACATTTGAAAGGGGGGTGGGGAGGCTGAACTCTATATCTGCCATGTTAAAAGCTGAACTGATGCTATCTAAGATAGGATTTATAACATTGCGGTCTCAAAAAAGTGCCCCCCCCCCCCGCGGCCACTGGGAGGTTGCCCAGTATGTCCCAGTCCACAGTAGCGGAAGTTGCCCTTGCCATGGTTTCAACCCGGTAGACCCCCCCCCCGATTTTGCACGTCAGCGAACTATTTTTATATGCTCACCCATATTGATCAACAGAGAGAATAATCTATAGAGGCTTCTTTTTATCGCCAGGTTAACAGAATTATGACACAAAATTGAAATGTGATCGGATATCACTCCGGGCGGGGGGTGTGGGGAGGAGGGGATTGGCTTAATGCCAACTCAAAGTTGTTTCACTCATATGGTGACAGTCAGTCTGGTTAGTGGAGAAACCGGAGTACCCGGAGAGAACCACCGCCCGTTAGCAAGTAACTGGCAAAATTTCACACCCGAACCAGCAGGGATAGAACCCATGCCGGTTCAGCGATGAGAGGCTAGCGGTCACCAGCAAAGTGCCTTAAACCACTCTGCCACCGAGAGCCCTCACTTCGAGCGGAAATACTATCCAAAAATCTGACCGGAGGCTGGGGTACTATGCCGCAGAAAGGTGGTTACAGTTCACTCTCTCAGGCCATTTTTTCCGCTGGGTTATGCCGGCAAGCATGTGTCACGTGAATGTCAACGGCAGTACTTGTTTGATCAGGCAGCATTTTAAACGAATTGCCCAGATGACAATTCAGTTTGTTCAGCTTCTGTCACTTTTCTCACGTCCTCTAAATAATCATAAACGTCTGATGTTTGTTGTTGCTCATACATGTATATGTGATTGCCATGTAGTTTTTATAACTTACCATAACAATATAGAACTTGGAAGTCTTGGGATTCCCAGTAAGATACACAGAGAACCTATAGTGTGTCTCCCTTTCATTCGAACGATACGTGTTGAAATATGTATAAGGTAACGGGTACAATATCAAATCTATGATGGCCGAGAGGGGCCATCGCGTCTTTCATTTCTAATTGAACGCGATGGAGCGATGGAGCTATGCGATGGAACGATGGAGCTATGCGATGCGCGATGGAGCTATGCGATGGAGCGATGGAGCTATGCGATGAAAAGTCGCGCTATGCGATGCGCGATGAGGCTATGCGATGGAGCTATGCGATGCGCGATGGAGCTATGCGATGAAGCGATGGAGCTATGCGATGGAGCGATGGAGCTATGCGATAAAAAGTCGCGCTATGCGATGCGCGATGAGGCTATGCGATGGAGCTATGCGATGCGCGATGGAGCTATGCGATGGAGCGATGGAGCTATGCGATGGAGCTATGCGATGGGGCTATGCGATGGAGCTATGCGATGGAGCTATGCGATGGAGCGATGGGGCTATGCGATGGAGCGATGAAGCGATGGAGCTATGCGATGGGGCTATGCGATGGAAAATCAGAAATGAAAGACGCGATGAAAATGCGATGAAAAGGCGATGGAGCGGTGGAGCGATGGAGCTATGCGATGGGGCTATGCGATGGAGCGATGGAGCGATGGAGCTATGCGATGGAGCGATGGAGCGATGGATCTATGCGATGGGGCTATGCGATGGAGCTATGCGATGAAAAGTCATTGCGCATGTTCGTTGAAAAACAGTCTTACAATGCGAAAACACCATCGCCAAAGTGAACAGAGAAATTAACAATTATTTTAAACATGAAAATTTCAATATGTGATCACGGTAGATACGAACATTGCATTAGATTTCGGTTGGAGGTGTTCAAATGTATGCAGAAGATATTAAAACAACCAAACTTCAATTTCAAACGTTCACCGATGCTGTTTTACGTCACTTTTGAATACGAGCATTTATGGTATAAAACTACACGCTTAAAACTAAAGTATTGAAACTTACTCGTAAAGATTTGAAATAACCCTTCAAGTGTGTCCACAGGGACAACACTTAAACGAGCAGTCCCTGTGGACACACTTAAAGAGTCATTTCAACACTTTACGAGTAAGTTTCAACACTCTAGTTTTAAGCGTGTAAGCTATTTACTACGCATGAAACACAGCTTTCTATGTTGATATGGAGAAATATTTTTTTCGCTTCAAAGACGGGACAGCAAGAGGGTTTTTTCGCATGTAAACATGACATCTTCTTTCACCAGTGTGACACCGGAATAGGCTGGTAATTTTTTCTGCAGTGTAATGTGCTTATCTCGTGAATTTGCTGGCGACCAGTTCCGTTCCATTGCTTCGACAATTCCAAATTCACTGAGTTAGTAAACATACATGGGAGCTTTATAACGTACTTCTCGATTTTAGGCTTGAGTATGCTCATCAGCCGTGTAAACAAAATTATGTGATCTGCACGCCGCCATCAACGCTAGCCAATCAAGTCGGCGTTTGCCATCCTTTGTATTTTTTAATCACAGGTCAAAAAGTTCCAAGATGTTTTCCCCTTTTCCCTTGCAACGAACAGAATGAACTATATGTTTGCATTGAATAGTATATGACAAATGGGCAATTTTCAGGGTTTTGCATACCAGGTGTTCACGTAACACATTGACAGAATATCTTTAGAAAAAAAAACAACGTTAAAAGTGTGTAGGTGTGCAGGTATCTCACCGAAGGCATGTCGGCTATATCACAAGTTCATCGACTTCCCTCAGGGAAGATGGTGGACAGTATTTGTGAAAAGGAGAAGGCTGTACCGTAAACTTCTGCGGGGCTTAAGAACTATACGGATTTTATTCTCGGGGCATTATTTAGAATAACAGTATTGTGTACGTTAAAATGTGTCAAGGTCGTAAGCTTATACGTAAAAGTCGCCTATACTCCGCTCGTGCGGCTCTCGCACCAGAGATGTTCATGTAATTTTTCCGAACAAAATTTATTCCATCCTCCCATAAACGCTCCCCATTAAACAACCTCGTTCTACCCATCTTCACACAACAGGCTGATTATAACGTTTTGTCGCCTTGATATAATATGGCAGAATTATTGTTTCAAAACTGTGTTAAGCTATCCACCTGTACTGATCAACACTCGCTCAATGACATTTCTCTCATTCTCGCCTTTGCTTTATAGATTATGTATATAAAACTATATATTTTTAGAAAGCCTGTTTTCTAAGAATTCTAGACATGTTCATACGTTTAAACTTTGAATATAATTAAGTCTATCATTCATATTTGAACTTTGCTCTTCGTAAATTCTACCGATCATTTTCAAATGTCAATTTCAAGAAAAGTATCAAATATAACTGCGTGAAAATCGACAGCTCCATCTAGAAACGCGTCTCTCAGTTTTCTCGTTTTTTCTTAGTTTTCTCACTAGAGCCCCAAAACCGAAGAAATATCGTTAAACTTACCGAACACTGCTAAAGCCGGAATATCTCGCTAAAGATTTGATAATTAAAAAAAAAAATGAAAGACGCGTTTCTAGGCCTCTATGCCATCCCAATTATGTCCAAATCTCGCCATTCTATGATGCACGGTTTTCGAGAAATTTCGGTTTTTACCAGCGAAACTGGTCCAATTTAATATGCGATAAATCGAAAAAAGAGCCCAGCAGTTGATTATTCTACTGTGTTAGCCAAATATTCCCCGATAAAATCCTTCACTGACATGGATTACTCTTGTCACGCTCAAAGATATTGTATTGTTTGCTTCTTACTTTGCGCAATGACTTTTCATCGCATAGCTCCATCGCATAGCCCCATCGCATAGGTCCATCGCTCCATCGCATAGCTCCATCGCATAGCTCCATCGCTCCATCGCATAGCCCCATCGCATAGCTCCATCGCTCCATCGCCTTTTCATCGCATTTTCATCGCGTCTTTCATTTCTGATTTTCCATCGCATAGCCCCATCGCATAGCTCCATCGCTCCATCGCATAGCCCCATCGCATAGCTCCATCGCTCCATCGCCTTTTCATCGCATTTTCATCGCGTCTTTCATTTCTGATTTTCCATCGCATAGCCCCATCGCATAGCTCCATCGCTCCATCGCATAGCTCCATCGCATAGCTCCATCGCTTCATCGCTCCATCGCTTCATCGCTCCATCGCATAGCTCCATCGCATAGCCCCATCGCTCCATCGCATAGCTCCATCGCATACCCCCATCGCATAGCTCCATCGCATAGCTCCATCGCTCCATCGCATAGCTCCATCGCGCATCGCATAGCCTCATCGCGCATCGCATAGCCTCATCGCATAGCCTCATCGCGCATCGCATAGCGCGACTTTTCATTGCATAGCTTCATCGCTCCATCGCATAGCTCCATCGCTTCATCGCATAGCTCCATCGCGCATCGCATAGCCTCATCGCATAGCCTCATCGCGCATCGCATAGCGCGACTTTTCATCGCATAGCTCCATCGCTCCATCGCATAGCTCCATCGCGCATCGCATAGCTCCATCGTTCCATCGCATAGCTCCATCGCGCTCAATTAGAAATGAAAGACGCGATGGCCCCTCTCGGCCATCATACAAATCAGTGCACCCCCTAATGTAATTGCTGTGAGGTAAAGAAGGTCCCATCAAACGCACCCACCTACCCACCCCCACAACCCTTAACACCAACAGCTTAACTGGCACATGGTCTAACTCATTCAAAAATATCTACGAGACTTTCATGCGATTCATGTTTCCATGACTTGTTGCTGGCCAAGTTACCTTGACCTTTTGTACCTTGAGCTTTTGGCATCTATCCTGCTACCCGACCCCATAATCGACTTACTTGTGCGCATGATTATATCCTGATTATTAATCTACAGTGACCTTGACCTCAATATGTCTCACAGCACAGTTTGCAATAATTTTCTGATTGGTCAGTCACAGTGATATTGATCCGACATTTTTACCTCAGTTTTTTTTATTTCCTGATTTTTTTTTATTACACTGACCTTGACATTTGACCTCAATTTTGATACCTGACATATCGTCTCACTCTAACATCCGTCATGTCTAGCTAATCATCCACAGCATCCAGAAATGGACTGTAATTGGTTGAATGGTGAATTTTATTAGTTCTAAAGCGCATAGTGAGACGTGTCCCCTGACAGTAGCCATTCATAATTCATTTTGATTTGAACTCAAAATCTTGGCATGCTTGGAGATGTCAGACCAATCAAACAATGAAATAAAAAACTACCCACTCAGTCATGTAACAAAAATGGAGGTGAAATAAAAATAGATCAGTTGGAACACTATTATTTAGTTTGGGAAGCAAGTCCCTTGATAACAATCAGAAATGTTGAAATATGTTATGTGCCAAGTACACGAGCATGTCAATTTACTGGGTTTTTTTCTGCAAATACTGCGTCCATCCCTGTGAAATGTATGTATGACATACCAGGGACTGGCTTTTGACTGAATAAAAAAAGAAAGAAAAAAATGATCATTAAAAAAATGATATGTTTCCATAGCAATCATATAAATTATTCGAACAAGTTCATTTTCGATAAGCTTCTGGCTCTTGACAAGTTAAGTCAACTAAAGGAGTACTGAATATTTCTTTTTTTTTTGGATAAAATAAAATGAAATGATTATTTAAAAAATGATTTGTTTTCATAGCAACCATATAGATTATCCGAACGAGTTCAAAAGGATTCTGGCTCCTGTTTTTCAAAGATCTCGCTCACGTATGGTCGGACGCCTTGATGGACGCACGGACGTACTTAATGACAATACCCCTAGGCCAAAATTGGCCAAGGAGTAAAAAACGAGTCTTGATGATCTCCTGATTTTTGGATCAGTGGTGTCTGTCATCTTTGACCTACATGTAAGGTTGGCTATGCGGCACAATGTATTCTCCTCTCAAAAACAGGTTATTCTATGATTTTCTGAGTTTTGAAGCCCAGTGACCTTGCACCTTAGCTATCCTGGCCAAATTGGGATACTGTGCATTCCACAGGCCTCGTACAGCTTTGACTGACCTGACCAGAATAGAAATCTTAAGCTGATATGCGTGTACAAAAGGTTCACATCGTCATGTTCACAGATCGAGGTCTTTAAATTAAATGTCAGTTAAATAATACATTCGATCCCTTACTATTCTAGCAGGTCTATCCTCCCGGATCCGTCTGTCCACAGCTGTGAAACGCAAATCTCAAACAAAATTTTGGGTTCGTATGCTTCAACGTGGAACAATATGTTGTATCCGAAATACATGTATTTTCTCTTTGAAGTTGCCAATAAATTCACTAGGAAAGTCAATATTCTTTCCTCAAATAGTATAGTGATTTGATGCGTATGTACCATATTTATATCACGGGTTCCTTTTGCTTTGAATGCATTTTGCCGAGAAGCAACAGGAACTTGATAATGTGATGTCTAGCACTGTGATATCACTTGTCTTTATTAAGCGTCTTGTCTGTGTCTTGTCTGCTGTCCTCAGTGTTTTATAGATTGGATGGAGGGTGTCTGGTCCCATGCTACTTCAAAGATTTCTTCTTTTAAATAGCAGGAACGCAACTTGGCTGGGTGGTGCTTAGTTGGTTCGTCGCGATGTGGCTGAAATATTGTTGAAAAAGACGTTAAATTCTATTCACTCACTCACGCGCTCACTCATTTATCACTGATTAAAATCATGCCCCCATGCTGTAGCATAGGGAGAAGTGAAAATCAACCACCAGTGTGAAGGCTAAACATGTCCTGTTGCTGAATGCGTCCGGCTCCTATCTTCTAGATTTAACTTCTCCACATTGGCAACTAAGGGCGGACAATTTGAAATACAACGATATGAGAAGGGACATTACTCCCCAGAATATTCTAAGCCATCACACAGGTACCCTAGAAGAAAGGACGTGTCAGCTTTACCCGGGAAAAAACCCTCTTGCTGTCACGTTTGTAAAGCGAAAAAAATTATTTCTCCATATCAACATGAAAAGTTGTATTTCATACATATAAAATACCGAAATTTTACACTGAAAACTCTCACAGCCAATAGTGACGTAAAACGGCGTCGATGAACGTTGGAAAATGGGCGCTTGGTCGTTTTTATATTTTCTGGATACATTTTCACAGGGAATTCCCTTTATATCCAAAATATGACACCTCCAACCAAAATCTAATTCCATGTTCTCAATTTTATCAAATATACCACAAACATATATTGAAATATCATTTTGGTTGAAGGTGTCATATTTTCATGAAATTTAAAATAAGTTTTGTTTTCTCTGTTGACTTGGAAGACTGCGTTATATTGGCATTGTAAGAGTGTTTGGTGTTGCATAGCTGCTTGGCCGTGTGGTCAGAGCGTTTGGTTGTGAATGAACAATGCTGTCAATTTTGAGTTCGAATCCCAATTTTGTCATTTTTTTTTTTTTTTTTCGTTTTTGTTTTTATCCATAGCTGAATGACTCCTGAAGAAATATTTCTGGAGTAAAATAAAAAAAAAAAATTTTACAATTAATATTTTGTAAGTAGAAAATCCCCAAAGCTGTTCTGTTTCTTTCACCACTTGTACTTCCACTTGCAGAACAACGTATCACCCGAAACAGACAGGCCTAAATATTTTTGTCATCAATGCGTACGATATTTAATTCATGGATGTGCGTATATAGTAGTAAAGTAACATAGCAATGGCAAATATGAACCGAAGTGTGCCACTCAATAATTTGAAATGTGAATGTTGTGGCAAAAACTCCCGGTTAGGCCAAACCAGGAATACAGATTACTGCTTGTTTAATGTTGTAAAAAATGGTGCTGAATATACATTACAATCTTTTGTTCACTTACTGTTTCGCAATAGTTGCTTCTCATTCATGTAATTATTTATTGAAGATATTCGTGCTGTAGTGAACCAAGTAATGTGGTTTGGGTTGCCCCAAGAAGTAAAAAGACCATATAAAGTGTTGTCTTGTGAGTGCTCTACATGCTATTGTCTTACATGCATCGCTTTCATTTTATAATTAACTCAGCCTTACATGGAGGACCTGTTCCTGACGAGCGCATGGCACACTCAACTCTGTATAATAATAGAACTGGGGAAGACCGGCCTTTATTGCTTGAACACGTCATTCGTATAGCGCAGATCTAGGAAAGCTGTCAAGAGGGTTTTTTCCCGGGTAAAGCTGACATGTTCTTTACGGGCAAAAGTCTCAGTGGGATACGCTCCACTGCGAACCTTGGGCAAGACTTTCAAATCGGGGAACACGGATTAACTCACACACGCCCACATCAGTGACCTTCTCAATCTTGGCGTCGCCGCCACCTTGGGGTCTAGATTGAAATGAATGGTCACGTGACTAAAATGTGGAACTCAAAATGGCGCCTTCTGAGAAACGCCGGATTGGCTTGTTATGGTGGGATTCGCCATTGCGTGCCAACTTTTTCATAGAATCGAAACCGAATACTCTACGAGAGCACGTGTTTCAGAGAATGTGAAACAATTTTCAAGTTTTTAATGTGCCGAAGGAAGAAAGTCATTGTAGACAAGGTGAATTTGAATATTGTCATATCGATAATAAAATGATAGCGTTTCAGCTTGGGACTCATCTCCATTAATTCTCCAAATTATTGCACCTGAACATCTGTTTGGGAAAGCTGCCGATTGCAGCCTTGAACCGAGCGAAGTCGTAGCTGTAGCCTGTATGCGAAATATATATATACAAAAATGTCAAGCGTCTAATCAGTCATTCAATAATCACCCGTCGACCATTAAAGAATTTCCGCGTCCATAATCCAAAGACCCTAATTCATATAATAATATTAGCACCAAACTAAAAGGATAAATCATAGTATACATAAAACTAGGCTAATTTCCTGCAAGTCAGAAGCGGTTAACAGTTTTCAATGATGCCAGCAAAGACATCATGATGTTCCAATAATATCAAATCCGTATCCCTGATCAGTATACTTTATCCATATGATATACGCTGTAAAGTCATTATCAAAAGTATTATGTATCTCAGTCACGCTTTGGTTGT
This sequence comes from Hanleya hanleyi, assembly GCA_036873755.1. NCBI lineage: Eukaryota > Metazoa > Mollusca > Polyplacophora > Lepidopleurida > Hanleyidae > Hanleya > Hanleya hanleyi. The sequence continues at coordinate 88,806 of JAVTVY010025236.1, forward strand.
GAGTGGTCATATGAACACTATGAGAATCTCGCAATACATAGGTTCGTACGGCCCCTAGCCCCGGGTTAAGCGGAATTAGACACCAGTTACGAAACGTACCACCGTATGTCTTGCACGCTAAGCTCGTATTTTGCTATCAGAATGCGATATGTATCGGATGTAAAGCTTTCTGAATACATGATCGACAGTTCTGCAAGATGAGCATCGTTTTCTTAAAGTTTGTCCGGTAACGTTTGCACAAGATTTTGCCGTGAATTATTGTTACTGATCATGGGACATTGTTAATGCAATCCCATCGTGGTGGTCAAAGAGTGTCACCTCTTGACAAAAATGTCATAAATAGTGTGGATCCCATCATTGCAAACAGCCCATAAACAACATGGTGTCATTGATATCTACTCACAAGTGTGACATCTAGCATTAAAATTTGAGGAAAAGATCTTTGATCGTCCCATTCTGCATTGAGGATGTCCGCTGGTGGTTTTTGGCTTTGACAGCCATTTTCCTGTTTTTCCTGTAGAGTTATCTTCCTTTCCTACGTTAAGAGATAGTGATTTCCTTTAAAAGCCTTCTAGCCGAGAATTTTGCACAGCAACATCCATCCAATTTGATAATTTTTGATAGACATTGTGATTATCTGCAAACAGTTAGAATATAAGAAAAAGTTAAATAATATTTATATGATTTTTTTCATGAAGATGCTTCAAAACTAGGGCTATTCCGTATGGTTTTTGGGTTTTCAAATTGAGCATGGGTCAGTCCACTTAACGTTGCCTACATGTACAGCTAAAAAATGTACACCAACCTATATTTTATTCTTTGTTTTTCCTCATATTACACAATTATAATGCAACAACACACATTATTCAAAAACTTAATTACTTTGATTCACCACCAGCGGATATCCTTAAAGTACGAATTTGAGATTCTGCTGTAGCTAATTACAGCACATATAAGGGAAGTGGGAAGAGGTGCCGACATACTGACTGCGTCACATGACTTCACAGAATAATCTTCTGGTTAACCTATCTAAAGCACATACCAAGAATCTAACGATTCGTGAGATGTGTTGTATCTCAGGTACGCTTTTATTGTACCTGTTCATGTGGCAACTTGGATGATATGACCACACGGCCCCTAGCACCGGCATAAGCGGTATTAGATACAAATCGAGAGAGATACTGGTAATTGGTGAGCTGTTTCGCTGTGACAACTCGTACATTGGAGATTCCATCAATGATGTAGGATAAACATTTTCATTGAACAACCGTTATTCCACTTTTGAGCTGTCATGTGGGATTCTCTGAGAGAAGTATTACCCACTCTTGTCTAACGCACCAAGGAAACTAATAGTCAATAGGTAATGTTTAGTTTTTTTCTCAGCACCAATCCAATAAATTAATCATGAAACAACAATCTACGAATTGGGATTTCCGAAAAGATCACAGGTCAAGGTTATTTCCGTAGTCATCTTCTGTCCCCGTATGGATTTGCAGAAGATGTTTCTGTTTGCTATGACAACTCCAACATTTGAACTTCTTCCCTTTCTGAGCGTTTTCGGGTAGCTTGTTCAACATACAATAACTGGCATCCTTGATCGCATTGTCACACGTAGCACATTTTACGATATTTTTGTCTCGGTGCATCTGTAGTTCTATACCATTCGGAAATGTGACGTGGCAGGATTTACATACAGACGGTTTCAGACGGTGAGATTTCATATGAAGCTTGAGAAAACTTGGCATTGGAAAAGAACTACCACAGACCGTGCATAAATGCAGTTTTCCGGCCGGGCAAGTATGCATTCTCAGCTGGTCCAGGTTATCGTAACTTGTGCCACACGACACGCATCTGAGCGGATTTTCTGCGATTTCGTGGCGCCGCATATGGATTCCAAACGTACTGCCTAGTCTGAAGCTCTGTCCACAGATAGGACATAGATATGGCCTCTCGCCCGTATGAGTTCTTGTATGAGATTCAAGCTCCATCCTCACTAGAAAACCCTTTCCACACTCGGCACACCAATGTTTGTAAGTATTATTGTGGCGCCCAACGTGAGTCGTGTGGTCGCTCTTGCGGAGAAACTTCTGTCCGCAAAAATCGCAAAGAAACCGTTTTTCACCCTTATGAATGCGCATATGCTCGCTCAATGTTGACGATCTCATGAAAGACTTTCCACAAGTCTCACACTTGAATGGCCTTTCCCCTGTATGTGCCCTCATATGCTCTTGCAAACTGGTCCTGGTCAGGTAGATTTTATCGCACACACTGCACTTTATGATTTCCTTTGGATCGCCAGGCTTCCTTCGTTTCCGTTTAGGACCATATTGTTCCCTTCTAGCTCGTACTCTCTTTATCCCACGCAAATCATCCAACTTCTCTCTCGCCGTTCTGCGGTCATTCAACCTCTGTGGCTTTGCATCCTGCACAACCCGGCGACACAGCCTCTGGAGGATCTCACATGCTCTATTTTCAGTCGCTTTTTCTCCTGGAACTAATGCACTGACAAATGTAGCTGTCTTATCTCGGGGAGTTCTGGGAGTAACACGTTTGGAGACTGTTGAACCTTTGGAGAGCGAGGCGGCTAGTGATTCATTTGGGAGGGTAGTCACTGGTGACCCTTTGAAGGGGATGGAGTCTGATGACCCACTGCGGAAGGCTGTGATGGAGGACCGCTTAGAGATGACGGTCGCTGCAAACTTATTTGGGATGGCTGTGATTAATGATCCTATAGATAGGCTGGCTGCTGCCGACTCATTTGGGATGGCTGTGACTGGTGACCCTTTATAGAGGCTGGTTTCTGCTGACTTATTTTGGGTGGCTGCGTTTAGTGATCCTTTGAAGAGGCTGGTTGCGGTTGACTCACTGGGGAGGGCTATGATTGATGGTACTTCGTGAGCAACAGGATTGACCACTGTCCGCATTCTCGGGGGGAGAACTGTGATGACTGCAGGCCCTTGACTGGTGACTGGTGCGAGATGGGAGGGAACAGCCGTGCCCGATTGAGATGCTTGGGTAGGAATGAAAACTGGCTTGCCTAGCAGATGCGGTGGATATAAATTGGCAACAAAATTGGAGACGTTGGTGATTGGTGGCCCTTGGGGAGTAGGGATGTTGAAAGTTAGTGACCCAGTGAGAGGAATGAGGTTGGTAGATGGAAGCTGTTGGGGGAGAATGAGTTGGGTAACTGGCACTATGGGTGCAACATTAGGGTTGCCGACTGATGGTACTTGTGTGTGGGCAGGATTGGTGACTGTTAGTATTTGGGGAAGTGGAGGGGACGGAGGAAAGTGAGAAGGTGGAGTATCACAGATGTGAATTCGGAAAGTATCGCGACTTCCTTCTGACAGCTGGTTCTTAAAGGGCATTGCACAATTTGCACACTTGAAGATTAAAGACTCCACATTTGGGACGGTGAACCTCATAAGCTTGGAAGTTTCTCCGATGGTGGAGTAAGTTTCTAGCTCCACCGTGTACAAGAGATCCTCTGGTTCGCTTTCGTCATCCGTTTCCTCTGTGTCACAGAAATGCTGAAGTAAGAGATGGAATAGAGCAAATGAAAATAATTTAATGCAAATAGATGGGCCAATACCTGTAGAACAAGTCATGGAAACACACCGAGAGAAAAAAAAAGAATAGCAATTTCTTCTTGCCTGGTTTACAGCCGAGAAAGAGAGAGGAAGAGAGATCTGGTGTAAGTTACTGTCATCAAATCAATTGGGAGGATTGGAAAAATTTTCAAAAATATGTGTATTCAGGAAATAAAATAAAGGAAATATTATAGTGTATTATAAAAGTATTTGATTTCCATGCATTCATATGAAAATACCAACATGCTCAATTAGAATTTGAAACTTATGGGGCACAGCGAGCCATGATGATAAAGCTGATGAAGACAGTTACCATGGTTACCCGACATGGTAAATCCTCTAATAATCCAATCACAGAAAGTGAAATTTCACACCGGAAAATCGGGGGGTGACCAAACTTATTTGCACAGGAAGTTGCACAACGAAAATGGTCCAAACTCATGCTAATAAAATATTATCTCTTCATTATTTTAATGACTGTTTTGGTCAACATTTGCAGATTAGGGGTGACTGAATTACCAGAGGATCATTACCCTTCAAAAATATCATTGCCTCAGACCCCTTCCATGACCTACCTTTCTTCTTCTAGCCTCTATTTGCCGAGCCACAGGCAGTGACGTTTGAGACAAATCTCGACAACGGCCAGTCATAGGAATGCGTCGTTTCCTGTGAGGCCTGGGTCGTGGAATGTTATCAACACATTTTTGATCTGCGGTATCAACTTCTGACTGCAGGCCCTCAAAGTATGATTGCATGGATCCTGTTTCTATCTGCCATCCATTTTCCACCGTGGCCTTGTTAGGGGCATCTGTGTCTGTGGTATCATTTTTCCAATAATTATGCTCTGACCCTGCTGATGTTGCCATGGAGATCTGTATTCTTCAGGGTAATAATGCAACTGCAAGACAAAAAAAAAATGCCTTGTTAAATGGCCTTTAAAGCAAAACAGAGGTTTGTCTATGCAGAATATATGCAGAGTCTATGCATGTTATTTTTTTCACAAATATGGACGAATATGCATATTATATTATAAGTTAAATAATGTTGAACATTGTTAGATATAGCGTGATTATAGGCGAAGACATGGTGTCTATGCGGGTGTGAAGAGGCCTTTAATATCCCTACCATGTAATTTTTATAACACCATGGAGTCACCACTGACAAATATGCATATTATATTATAAGTTAAATAATGTTGAACCTTGTTGGATATAGTGTGATTATAGGCGAAGACTTGGGGTCTATGCAGGTGTGAAGAGGCTTTTAATATCCCCGCCATGTACTTTTTATAACACCATGCAGTAACCACTGACAAATATGAATATTATAAGTCAAATAATGTTGAACCTTGTTTGATATAGTGTGATTATAGGCGAAGACATGGACGAGTCTATGCAGGTGTGAAGAGGCTTTTAATATCCTTACCATGTAAATTTTTACAAATATGGACAAATATGCATATTATATTATTTGTTAAATAATGTTGAACCTAGATATAGTGTGAGTATAGGCGAAGACATGGTGTTTATGCGGGCGTGGTAGGAACTACCATGTACTTTTTATAACACCATGATGAAATCACCACTGACGAATATTATCCATTATATTTTAAGTTAAATAATGTTGAACCTTGTTGGATATAGTGTGGTTATGATCACAGATTACTCTTGTCCATCGAATACGTACCAGTGATTCTTGTGTTCTGCATAACACTCCAGGTTTTGTCTTTGAATCCGTAAGCCAGCGCCAATCACCCAAAATACAAGGAAATACGCGCTACAACTAGGTTTGAATTTCCGGCTGATACAATTTCCTAACCACACCGGTGAGCGGAATTTGTACTACAACTTGCGCGCGCTCTACACTCCTGGCTACAGACTCCTAAATAATTTTCACGTTCGGCAGTATTAACACAATTGTACCTCGCTGATTCCCTAATTGAATTTAGACTTTCATCTTTCGACAGGAAGTACTTTATTTCAAGCGCTACAACGTGACAAACTTCTTGTCAAACATTATCCGTCAAAATTCCAAGCTGTGCGCGCCTCTACACATGAGGTCCTCATTTCGCTGTTTTCTCTGCCTGCTGAAAGCAGTGCTCAGGCCCCGCAAATAGCCCCCCGGCGAGAGGGGTATTTTCGTACTCCGTTTTGGGGTAATTTTCATTATCCGTTCTCAGTTCTTGGAAAAACTAATTTTGCGTACACACGTTCTGGACGTATTCCACGTTCATCGTATTTTCTTATTTTTAATTCTCTGTTCCACCAAGTTGTAATTTTACGTTCCTCGTTTCGTTCACACCGTCACTCTCGTATAAATTGTTTGCCTGCAAGAGGGGACACAACTCTAGCGGATTCAGCTCTTCTGTGTGCGTCGAAACAACCCTGTTGTGGAGAATGACATGATCATGAGTGCAACAACGTGGATGCCATGAACGAGGACGGCGTGATCATGAGTGCAACAACATGGAGGCCATGAACGAGGACGGCGTGGCCGCAACCGCTCACCGTGGACCACAAATAGTTGAGGTAATAATATATTACCTTGACTCCGCTGCATGTACTGACATTAACAACACTATTAAACAGCGTGGTAGCTAATAAAGATACACTTGCATTCTTCGCGAATTGTTTTTTATTCGTTCTTCGTAATTTGATTATTTTTTCCTTTTTTCTCCGTACTAGAGATATTATTTTTTTACGTTCACACGAACGCTTACCCCCGCTGCTATATGAAGTAACGCCCTTGTTGCGTTCCTCTGCTGACGGGAAGCTCGATGGGAGTCAAGGGCGTGTACTCTTCACGTCATTGCGGAAATGACGAAAGAGAAAAGAATAGCAAATACACATGCTGCCTGCAATCACTAGCAAAACACACGTCCGTGTTTACCGGACTGAGTGTTCTAAGCTTGTTTGGGGGAGGGATGAGTGTCTGTTGAACGTTATATCCGTAGTCGAGGCATTGTCCGTGCACTGTGTACGTGGTATTTAAGTAAGCTGCACCTGCACAGCTCGAGACCTCGACTGATACAGACCCTGTTCCGACCACCGTACACTGTAAAAACGGCCAATTTCAGGGAGTAAATGTTCAACCTGTTATCAGTTCAACGTTGAACCAATTTTTAATGACAGTAAACGTTTACCCGGAATCTGGTTGAACGTTTTCAGTTCGAATTCAAGCATATATTGATACTTGCAAGGAGGTAAACGTTGAACCTGTTATTGGTTCTTCTTTCAACCTATAACTGGTTCTACGTATAACCACATGATACTAGCTTGGGCGTAAACGTTGAACCTATTATTGGTTCTACGTTCAACCTATAACTGGTTATACGTTCAACCACATGAAACTCCGTGCATGGTAAAACGACACCAACATGACCGAAACAATGGGATATGAATGTCTGAGAACAGGGAGTAATTTTCTTATTAATATTAAGTTAAATTCTGCAGACTTTTCCAAATAAACCATGTGGTTATGCTTAAAACTGAATGTCCAAGTCGTTAATAACGCGTGTCGATTTGGGAAACTTCGCTGTTATGCACTTATTTTGATGGCATATTACTATTTTCGCTCATAAAATAGCCTATCAACAGTCAGAAACAATCATAGAAGTTATCAAAAATGAAAGACGTAATACTGTTGTGTGGGTCAAAATTATTCCCTACCGAGTATACGTTCAACTGTTTTTCGGTTCAACGTATTTCCCGCCCTCGTTATTGTTTTTCCCGCGGTGGTCGTCAAAAGAACCACTTTTTGGTTCAACGTTCAACTGGACTATGGTTCAACTGGCCATCGGTTATCGTCCTTCGTTTTATGAAGCGCCACCTGCTGGATTGCAGTGTGAGGAGGAGAACGTGTGGTGTTGTTGGCAGCTTAACAATGAACATTACTCGTCCCGTTACATCTGTTTTCTGGTAAGTAATATGGACAAACAATTGTTTGAACTGCGCTTCAATACTGAATACGTTACGCACAGAAATCTCGTCCCCGTTGCTTTCGCTTTATGTTTTGAAATCGAAGCTGTGTCGAAAACTGGGCTATGCTTCATTGTTCATTCTCCGTTCATTTATTCATTGCGTGAAAGAATTTTGCTGTCTGTTGTCTGTTTTAATATGTCATTGATATAATTTACTGTTACCACTTGGCGGTATTTTGCAATTTCCAATCACTTATTACATTTAGCATGTCGTTTTTCCATACCAGTTGTGGATGAGTGCAATCTAAGGCCCTTACAGGCTATATAATTTCCTATGTATTTCCAAAAAAGAATTAATTAAACTGTCACTATATCTGCATAGGTCAACAGCTATATACATATGGATACCAGTAATTATCAGCCGCGTTGTCCACAAAAATACTTCCAATACGCTTTGTGGATTGTTAAACTCTAAGGTCCTTGCAAACTAATATGCATTAATCTCCTATTCCAAAAAAAAAAAAATACATTAAGACATTATATAGTATTGTTCACTGGACATATTCCTATGCATGTTATAATCCTATAATAATTCAAAACATCTATTAACATTCAGTCACCCCTCAATTTTGCCTGAAATTCTAATCAGTCCAATGAATTTATAATAGTTACATAATGTCGTAAGACTATATCAAATGTTGGCAACATTTTGTGTCCAATGGGGTAATATCATGTCAACATTGTGTAACTGTTTATCCAGTGATCAAGTGAGAAGTGTGAGAAGTCCAGCTGCCCTAGTGCCTGATCGATGAAGAAGTCATTTTGATGTTTATGAAATACACCATGATGGATGACAAGTAGTAAGTGAATACATTACAAGGACACAATCAAAGGAAATTTGAGAAGTCATTGATAAGACTTGATAAATGATACATCATAGCTGTACCATGTATTACCCCATAACCCCCCCCAGCATGCCCACTACATAACCCCCCCCCCCCACCATGCCCACTACACACACATCCAGTTAGGGGTAGAGGGGGGGGGGGGTCAAGAGGCAAATGGATGAGATTTACAAACATGCAACATAGGGTGGTAGCTACCAAATTAGTATACTAAATTAATATCCATGTTAGTAATTATGATTTTTTTTCCAATCCAGATAAGGGGGCATGGTGGTAAAGTGTGTGTGTGGGGGAGGAGGGGGGGGGTGGTGAAAATATATACTATTTTTATGTGGCAAGACCATGTGGGATTGATTTCATGAGATATTCCCGAGGCAGGGTGGTGGCATGAGAAATTGCCAGGGTTTGCGAGGGGCCGAGTGAGTGAGTGCTTGTCATGAAAATCAGGATATTTCCCCCAACCTTTATGAATAAATTAGTTATATTAGATCTTACTCCATTTAATATTTTCTCCTACAGAAAGTGTAACAGGGAGAAGGTCAGAAAGAAGCCATTTGTTTGAGTCTGACTGTTGGAGGAAGATGAAGGAGGCGACAGTGTATATGGCTCCCACAGAGTGAACATCATCATCTTGTAATGGATTTTATCGCGATTGAAGATGTAAGGAATAATCTGTCATTTTCAATGCTAATAATCAGATATATGATGCTCATAGACCATACTAAAACCAGCAACAAGAATGAATAATTTTGCCACTCTGTTGGTGAGTGGGGGGGGGGGTCATCAAGGCTTCATCTGCAGATGGCTCAATGTACAGTTGATGAGTTCAGATTTTATAGAATGGTACTTACAAATGTAAGCTTATATTGACAGGATAGTGAAGACAAATTATATTGCACAATTCTTTATTTGTTTAATAGGACCAACTGCTTGCAAGAAAGATCAGAGACACGTCACAGTGCGGATCATTACATTACAGGGTTTCGGATGATACTTTACAGGGTTTCGGATGATGGTGGAAGTGTGTGCATTATTTCATAACTTGGACTATGTGAAATAATTGGTCTCTGACATGGCTGCATCACAAGATAATGGCTACCGGTATCATTGGATGTGACAGAAAAGATGAAATGGTAATGTGATACAACAAATATTCAGGCTAAAGCTGTGGTACCATATTACATATAGAAGAGGAACAAAACGGAACTGTGTTGAATCTTCACCATTCCTGAACACCCTTACGAAAAAATCAACCACAATGGCCGGCATACTATTGGTGATAGAAAAGTGACACCATCGTATGCAAACAAAGTCTCATTACTGTGATAGAATGATGAACAATGTGCATATACGTGTAGCCCTCTCATCTGTTGAAGCAGATGGCCCAACATAACACTCTGCAGCTACATGTAGATGAGAAGACAAGGGTGTTGTTTACTATGAATTAACTGTGATGTTGAATACAAGAAAACAATGCAACACTCGATATATCACAAATCATCGATACATGACGAATAATTGACTTCAGATACAAAAGTCAATGTGTGAAGTCTGACCACCTTTACATGTACTCTGTACAGGAAGGTGGATATAAATTTTTATTTACCATATTATGACTCGGTATGTCCCAGATCATTAATACATTGTGTAATATAATTTGACTCAGGTACATAAGTCACTGTGTGAATTCTGACCACTTATACTCTTTGTAGGAAGGTCTTACACACTTCAACTGTGTATTTAGGTCCCATAACTAAACTTTGATAAAATGCAATTAGCTAGCTCACTCAAATGTTCCTGATGATATTGCAATACATGTACTCTGAATACTCTGTGTATTAAAGAAGGTTGGACACACATAAACTATGTATGTAGGTCCTATAACTAAACTGTGATAATGTGCAATTAACTGGCTCTCTCAAATATCCCTGATCAGTGATAGGTTGGACACACATAAACTATGTATGTATGTCCCATTACTAAACTGTGATAAAATGCAATTAAATAATTCTCTCAATTATCCCAGATCAGTGATGTTAAATACATGTACTCGGAATACATAGGTCGCTGTGTGAAGTCCGATCACCTATACTCTGTGTAGGAAGGTTGGACACACATAAACTATGTATATAGGTCCCAACTAATATGTGATAAAATGCAATTAGCTAGCTCACTCAAATCATTGATATTACATGTACTCAGAATACATAGGTCGCTGTGTGAAGTCCGATCACCTATACTATGTGTAGGAAGGTTGGACACACACAAACTATGTATGTAGGTCCCATAACTAATCTGTGATAAAATGCAATTAACTAGCTCACTCAAATCAGTGATATAACATGTACTCAGAATACATAGGTCGCTGTGTGAAGTCCGATCACCTATACTATGTGTAGGAAGGTTGGACACACATAAACTATGTATGTAGGTCCCATAACTAATCTGTGATAAAATGCAATTAACTAGCTCACTCAAATCAGTGATATTACATGTACTCAGAATACATAGGTCGCTGTGTGAAGTCCGATCACCTATACTATGTGTAGGAAGGTTGGACACACATAAACTATGTATGTAGGTCCCATAACTAATCTGTGATAAAATGCAATTAACTAGCTCACTGAAATCAGTGATATAACATGTACTCAGAATACATAGGTCGCTGTGTGAAGTCCGATCACCTATACTATGTGTAGGAAGGTTGGACACACATAAACTATGTATGTAGGTCCCATAACTAATCTGATAAAATGCAGTTAACTATCTCACTCAAATATCCCAGATCAGTGATATTACAATACATGTACTCGGAATACATAGGTCGCTGTGTGAAGTCCGATCACCTGTACTCTGTGTAGGAAGGTTGGACACACATAAACTATGTATGTAGGTCCATAATTCTCTCAATTATCCCAGATCAGTGATGGTAAATACATGTACTCGGAATACATAGGTCGCTGTTTGAAGTCCGATCACCTATACTCTGTGTAGGAAGGTTGGACACACATAAACTATGTATATAGGTCCCAACTAATATGTGATAAAATGCAATTAACTAGCTCACTCAAATCATTGATATTACATGTACTCAGAATACATAGGTCGCTGTGTGAAGTCCGATCACCTATACTATGTGTAGGAAGGTTGGACACACATAAACTATGTATGTAGGTCCCATAACTAATCTGTGATAAAATGCAATTAACTAGCTCACTCAAATCAGTGATATAACATGTACTCAGAATACATAGGTCGCTGTGTGAAGTCCGATCACCTATACTATGTGTAGGAAGGTTGGACACACATAAACTATGTATGTAGGTCCCATAACTAATCTGTGATAAAATGCAATTAACTAGCTCACTCAAATCAGTGATATAACATGTACTCAGAATACATAGGTCACTGTGTGAAGTCCGATCACCTATACTATGTGTAGGAAGGTTGGACACACATAAACTATGTGTGTAGGTCCCAAAACTAAACTGTGATAAAATGCAATTAACTTGCTCACTCAAATATTTCAGATCAGTGATATTAACAGACAATTATGCCATATGTATACAGTAATATTTCATCATACAGCAGTAAGCTAAAAAAAAGTTAATAATAATCATGATAATCATTTTGTATCTTGAAGTTTTCATTCCTTAGATGAGGAGTGTTATGAGTCTAACATCAGTTGAAAGGGAGGCATCAAACTTATTGTAGGTGGTACCATCTTGGATGTTACTAAACCTCCCCAGACTCCCTTCCCCATTATTGTAACCCCTGTTACTTGTGGTTTCTGTGATTCATGAATTGATAGAATTCAATGTTTACATTTTAGCTTTTCATATCTTTAGTTGTTCATTTGATTGCAAATAGTCTAGTGTTTAATTAGAGCATTCATAAAGTTAGACCGCGGTTCACAGTTCCTTATTCGTCATCCAGCGACTCATAGCCGCACCCCAAGCAGCGCCCCCTGGCGTCAGATTTGGGATACAAATATGCAAAGATATCGATTCCACATGAACTCTTGTATATAGATGAAGCTAGGTATTCGTACTGTTAGAAATCAGATCTGTTATTAGATTTTATCCGAATATGATTTAAATATATGAATTTTATTTCAATTAGTGTGTATTTGTTGATGTATGTTCTGAAATATCCTTCACTTTCTTACAGGTTGATATACTTTTCACTGATGACTGCAAGAAATAACACTGGGATGTAACTTGGTTGCTCATATGGTTCCGATGTATTTGCAAGAATTTAGAATTTAACTAAATCTGCAAATACATGTACAATTTGCACCACAACAATCTGGTGCAGATTTCATTTAAATCTGCATCTGGATGAATGTTAAACCTTGATGTGGTTGTACGTTTAACCTTGATGTGGTTGTACGTTGAACCTATTTCTGAGAAAACATTGAACCTGAATCTGGTTATACGTTGAACCAGTAATTGGTTATAGGTAACACCAAATTTTGGTTCAGGGTTTTCCATGGTTAAACGTTGAACCAGAAACTGGTTCAACGTTTACCTTTCAGTTCAACGTTACACCTTTTCGTGGTTGAACGTTTAACCTCATTTCAGTTCAACGTTAAACCTTGATGTGGTTGTACGTTTAACCTTGATGTGGTTGTACGTTGAACCTATTTCTGAGAAAACATTGAACCTGAATCTGGTTATACGTTGAACCAGTAATTGGTTATAGGTAACACCAAATTTTGGTTCAGGGTTTTCCATGGTTAAACGTTGAACCAGAAACTGGTTCAACGTTTACCTTTCAGTTCAACGTTACACCTTTTCGTGGTTGAATGTTTAACCTCATTTCAGTTCAACGTTGAACTTTGCTTGGTGCTACGTTGAACCAGTTTATGGTTGCAACCGAGTTACATCCACTTTATGGTTGAACGTTTACTCAGCGTTTTTACAGTGTAGTAAGAGGCGGGGTATTCACTATCTTTAGATACCGTACCGTTAAATCGTGGCGCTTCTTATGGAAAGGGATTTCTTCGTGAATACGGAAACTTGCGACATATATTTCCGCGGCAACCGATTTACGAATGCCTAAACTTGGGCCCTATGTAAAAAGGCAGGGGATAACATGATGTCATTACTGGGTTTACGCTAATCTAACAAATGAACAGCCTTTGTATGATGTATACACGGTTAGAGGCGAGTGGACCAATGATTTCATTTTCCCTAAAGGACCAGTCCCTAAATCCACCTCATGCTACGAAACGCGCTGATTCCGCGCTGTCTAAGCAGTGGTGACCTCCAGGTGTTTTCGATCAACGCGGTGTGTATTTGGATAAGTCATCTAAAAAGCCTCTGTCTTCAATGTCCTTCCAATCCATATGGAAGCGATGCCATGATTGGTGGTAGTTCACCGGTGATATAGTGACATATACGAGCGCAACCACCTCACTGGGGGTCTAATAATACCCAAGCCACCAGTCAGAATTTTCGGACCGGATTCGGGGCCTTCGCGCACATCGCCGGAAGTGACATCATATTGTAAAATAGATGTTTGCCGAACATTTCAATTACTTTTCAAGTCTGCATAATACCTCTGTTGATCTAGCGTTAAAAAGAATTATCTGGAGATTATTTTCCCTGTTTATCTTGACAGAGCATATGAAAATTAGTTCGCTCATGTGCACGCTGAAGGAGTTGTTCGGCCGGATTCAAACTGAACCATTGGTACGTGGGTTTTTCCCCTATACGTCATAGCAAAGTAGTAAAGGTCAACTTCCGCTGTTGGAGGCAGGGATGATAAATGAGCCTGCGAAATGGAGCATGTGCTGTGGGGAGGACGATACGAGCGTTGATAGGATATTAATTTTTGAAGACTGTTACTACCGCTAAGTTAAAGGCATACAGAGGATAAAATATACGTGTGTCATTTGCTCTATTTTGTTACGCATATCTTCGTGAAATGCTAGTAAAGTTCTCCGACATATTGAAAAAAAAATATATAGTGAATAAATAGCCCAATTATCCCAGTGAAGGCGCTCGTGAATATAACTTCCAGTTAGTGTCAAGGTCCTTTACAATTATAGGCTTAGCAATGATTATATTATTATTATTGGTATTGCATTCAATTATTCTAGAATACTAACTATATGTATTTAGGTGCTAACTTTTCATATGTCCATAACTTACAAATATATTTTTTAAGTACCGGTGTTAATAATTGGAATGTCTCCAATGTTGTGTATTTCTTGTAACAATAATGTCCATACAAGCAAACAGAAAGTTGAGCCTAATGTATCATTTGTCTGTTCATATATTTCCTATTTAGAAATTGTTAATGAGTAATGATTTTATTGTGATGCATATAAATTTGGATTAGTTCAATATAGTCGTGGCCTAGTGTAAGGTATTTCCAATAACTTTTTCAATAGCGAGGAACAGCGTAGTACCAATCAAATTCAATCAGGATTGTCGAATCCATCAGGATAACACAGTAGTCTGTTGCTCTAAATATTACAGTAACTAGGTGATTTTGACCCGGGATCATTTTGCTCTCTCCC